>JAQSVH010000014.1:11198362-11222151 GCA_029448705.1 Adansonia digitata
CTAATTCAGTTAATATATTTACTTAAAGACTTAATTAAAATAATAATATTAGAGTTAATTACGTATTTTTATGTTTTTTAAAAAATAACATATCTAAAAAACTGATCACTTTCTCTTCAATAAACTACCCATTTATCATCAACACCATTTTTAACCCTTTTTTTTTCCCTTCTAAAAATGTTTTTAACATTATTTTTTTTTCACTCACTACTATTTGTCACCCATTTTTGAGTGACATGTTTATATTTATTACAATAAATCAATCTAATTTAAAAATTAAAAAAAACCCTTATTTAAATTTTAATAAATATATAAGGTGCAAATTATGAATATTATTTAATATAAAAATCAAAATATTTTAAATTATTTTTTTAATTTGCACTCATTTAATTTTTCACACTTTCTCTTCTATTTTTTTTTTTTTTTCATATTTCATCCCCATTGGAAAATTTTGAAGTAGACTATTACTCAAACAATGTGTGGAGTTTCTAAACCTATAATCTACAATTATGATTAAAAAATTATAATAAATCTATGTCATAAGATTCTAATTATAATACCATCAATGAAATTTAAAAATTTCATCAAAATTTTCAACATGAAAGCGATTTGGACAAAGACTTGATCTTGGAATAAGTTAGGAAAGGACCACACAAAATCTCCACTATCTTCCTTCTATTAGAGAATTGGTATGTATATTTATATCTATATTTTTTATTTATATAAATTTTAATATATTAATAATTCGTATTATATAAATTTTAAAATATTTATATATTTATTTCGTATTCATATATTTATTCTTTTAATGATATTTTAATTATTTTTTATACTATTTTTAAAAATCTAACTTAGTACATGAAAACCACGTGACAACCGGAAAGTCAGGAAAGGTTTACCTTCCAACCACGACAAATGGATCAAAAAAAATCTCAGGCCATGAGTTTTTCATGCTAATAATGTACGAAGAATAAAAACAAACTGATTAGTTTCGAATTAATTGAAGTTTAGATTTTATTTAAATATATATTAAAATTAATTTTAATAAAATTTTTAATAATTATGATATGAGATTAATTATTGTAATAATAAAATTAAAATCAATAATAAAATATTTGTTTGAATAATAAATCAAATAGTGACAATAAAATGGAAATAAAAAAATTATTGTTATGAACATTGATGTATCAATAATTATTTATTTTAATGGTATTTAATATTTTTAACACATATTATTTATATATTTATTTTAATATTTTAATTAATTGATTGTTATACATTTTTTAAATTTTATTATATAAAAGTAAAAGTAAAAGTAAAAGATTTTGTTTTTATTAATAAATAAAAATGTACACTATTAATAAAGGGCTAATTAAGTTTGGTGTTACTGAATCAAGTGACATCAATTCATTTGATGAAATAACATAAAAATTTGAATTAAATTATAAAAAAACTACAAAATAAATGATAAAAATATTATTTGATATAAAATTTAAATATTTTTAATTAATTTTATATTTTAAAAAATTCACACATAAAAAATAATCATTCATTGCCTTAAATAATTTTTTTTCTTTGCCCTAAGCATGCAAAAATTAAAATTTATTAAGTAAAAAAATCAATAAAATAAAAATATATTAAGAAACAAAAATATAATCAAAAATGAAAAGAGCATATAATATACTATAATTATATTATAATTAATTAATTAACATTCAAAATTATTAAAATTTATAAAAAAATTATGTTAAACTTATATTTATAAATTATAAATTTTTATATAATTTTTTATTATAATTAAATAATTAAAAATTATAATAAAAAAATTATACGCAAGGTGAGAGGATCCAACGTGTCATGTGGACGGTGGCATAATAAAATCTTCTCTAATCTCCTCTCCACCAATTGTAGACATCGTCCCACGTGCCAGGACCCCACCAACAACCTATGACATCATTCACTCGTAGGATCTAAAACAAAACAACAACAAATTGTTATCATTTATTATATTATATTATTTTTATTTTCCAATTCAACACTTAGTCACTTCTTTAATTCATTGCCGTCATTTATTATTATTTAATGGTACGTTCTATTATACATTCAACATTTTAGGTAGATATTTTATATTTTTTATATGAATTGTATTAAAATAATAATTTATATTATATAATATTAAAATATTTACTTTTAAATATTAATATATTTATATCATATTTATATATTTATATTATATATATATTTGATATTATTTTTTTTAATTATGTTTATCCCGATTATAATTGTAAGCAGTTAATTAATACTGCGACCGGGTCCTATTTTTGGCATCTCTCTTGATCTCCTGCTGATTATTCCTTCTCTACCCTCCTACTTTCTGTATTCCATTTGTTTAATCTACTTTCCCCTTCTTTTTCTAGTTTCTTCTTCATCTCTCTTTCTTTTCTTTATATTTCCAGTTTTTCACCTTCCTAGCTCTGGGTATAAACCTAAGTACAGTTAAAGAGCTTATTTTAGTACTAACATTAATTTGTATGATTTATGGGAGACTCTTCTGCTTCATATATCCACATGGTAAGTCGTAATCTTCATAATTTTATTGCTATGTGAGATGCTCAAATATATTTATATATATATATATTATATGGATATGTTCATGATCATATATGTATGTAAAAACGCAGGTGCACCATCTTATAGAAGAGTGTTTGATATTTAACATGAGCAAAGAAGAGTGCATGGAAGCTTTGTCCAAGCATGCAAATATAAAACCAGTCATTACTTCAACTGGTAATTCAGTGATCACCTTTCTCTTTCTTTATCATTACCCATGAGGCCAAAACCAAGCAACTTATTCATGTTCATGAATGATCATGTCAATTGTCATATATAAGTGGTTTGAACTAGAGTAGAAAATTAAGGGTCTTAACTTTCCCAGTTAGTATATATTATGATCTGTATACATACATATATATATATTTATATGGTTTGGTTGCATACAGTTTGGAATGAGTTGGAGAAAGAGAATAAGGAGTTCTTTGAGGCTTACACAAGAGGCAGCCACGAGAGAGCTACTGAAATAAAGAAAAGGCGAAGGATCCAGAACCAGAGCACTAGCAGTAGCAGGCAGCTTAATGCTTCCAAAAGGGAGAACAATGGCAAGCACGCCGACCAGTGATCCATTATCTACAGCTCAAATCAGGACAGTTAAAATTGTTAAAACTGGTAAGCTTAATTATTACTAGTTAAATATGTATATATATGTATATATATAATATTGGTCTAGAATTTCAGTTCCTTCTGGGCTATCCCTTTGGTAGAAATGGAATCCACAACAACAGTAATAAAGAGAAAGAAAATGGTGACAAACGACGTTGCGGGGTAAATATCGATGCAATCGTGAAACAAAGTTTAGGTAATATTTTTTACTTTCTCGGTACTTAATTATTTTTGGTGTTGAAACCGTGTAAAACTAGGCTTGGGAATGGCTTAGAGTTGAGATCAGGTAATATACCTGCATGATTCTGTCCTCGAGTGTCAGGTTGGTGGGGAGGAGGGGGCAAACGATGAAAAACTTGCCACTTTTACCTTGCTATATCCCTCGACAATTAAATCAACTAAACAATTCTCACACTGTCAGTCACTGGCTCAATGCTTAAGAATCTCAAGTACAAAATTGTAAGTAAAAGAACTTTAAAAAATTCAGACTGTCTATTAAAGTACTTTTCATGTTTAGTGTTTTCATGAACGACACTGGGAATTGCTACATTTGGGCTTATTTAGGCATCAAGCTAACATGGATAAAGCATCAATGGGCCTCAAACTTCAAATCCAAAGGTGTAAAATGTTGCACTTCATTTGAAAACCAAAAGCCTTTGGCCGCTCCGTTATCATCTACCAGGGTTTTAGAGCTAACAAGTACACTATCGTCACCAACCCCTTCACATTTTCAATTTCAAATAACCACCGTCCATCATCCACTAAACCTATATTCCTGTTTCTCCTTCAGGACTTCATCCTCATCGTCCCCGTTCAAATTATGCTCCATCAGATCTTCATCTCCCCCCCACCCCCACAAGGGCGCAGTATTTGTATTATGACTAACCCGCCATGTTCGATTATAATTCTTCTTGCTCGACTGGTTCCAAGCTACAAATATATTTTGAGTTTTTGACTCACAGTCACCGTGAACAGTGAACAGAGTGAATTTTAAAAGTTGAATACGGTATTATTTACTGCTTTTTATATACCAGCATTTACATATTATCCTTTACCTTAGGTTATTCTTTAGCTTTTGAGACAAAAGGGTCTGTGAATGCAATGCAGTTAACTATTGAAATAGAAGGAAGTCACTCTAGTAGCCCAGAAGGTTTGCCTTGCATTCTATGGAAAGGAAAATGTTTCTTGAGGCTCTAGTTTAAAGGCTGTTTCTTGAATGCATTGCTTGAACTCAAGTAATCCGATGTAAAATATGCTATTTGTGCTCCCAACTCCCAACTCTTATTTTAGACATTCACCATCTTCATTCTCAAACTGCGGCCGGGTGATCTTCCCTTGAAGGAAAAAATTGCATTACAATTCAAAACTAGAGCTCCTCAAAGGTAAAATGAAACAATGAGCGCTACCCAGGTGAGAGGTATAAATGCATCAGTGCAGTCGCTGCGGATGGCACGGCCCGCAATAGGTGGGTTCGTTTCTTGCGTGATTTTGATTTTGATTTTTTTTCCTGCGTGATATGGCCAACGGCAAGGGATTCCTTTTCTTGGGGTTCCCGTACCAATTTAAGATTTGAGTCACGCCCGCTCGTGACGGAGATTCTCTCAAATCCCTTGGTTTTACCCTGGTTCGGTCCCACAACTGCTCTACCCTATGCAACTTGGCAACTTATTTCTTTTTTTTTATAATCTTTGGGGGTTTCTCTATTGCAAATTGCAAAGCCATCTTGAATCTCAACTCCTTCATCTCCTATTTGTCATTAGATTATATAAGAAGTTTCAGGATGTAAATTGCCAACCTTGAAGGTTCACGGCTTCTAAGAAACCCTTTTATAATCCCTCCCTTTAATGCCAATCCAGTCAATTTTCCATTTTTTTCCCTTAAGACCAACTGATTATAACATATTCCAAAGAGATAGATCAACTTAATATGATCGATAAGTCAAGAATCTACTTGATTCGCTTGTCTTTGACTTTTTGGGTCATTGTCTTCAATCCCAAACTTGTCATTCGTAGCGGATACCCTCAAACATTCGTCTATTTCACGGCCTGATTGAGTCACCAATGTCAATAAAAAGCAGTTTAGGAAAAGATTACATGGAATTTACTCTTGCTTTTAAGTGTCCTAAGCTCTCACACAATCAAGGCCAGCGGGTCTTAAATCTAAATCCCAATTGATATGCCAATGATTCTTGGGCATTTTTCTTCTTAATGAAAGCCAATTTGTATGTCGTAAAAGTTAACAACAGACAATTATTGTCCATTTCAAAAGCCATAATTATTGTTGATTTCGGCCTCCGATGCACTTTAGTCAAAGCTATTCGCTTTAGCTTTTTCTTTTTCTTCTAACAAACAATAAAAAAACCACAAAAGAAAAATATAGTTTATAGTAATTGCTAAGCAATAGCATAAAAATTCATATGCGCATCGGCACAGCCATGGGCGGCTTATATAATGCTCTTATGCATGTGAATGGCTGTAAGGAAGCCGACGGTTTACGACATAGGAATCCTGGTCTAACATTAGATGCGATCACCATTAACCAATATAAGTATTTTAATTTGTTTCAAATCTTTCTTTCATCTCCAACAATCGTGTTTCTCATCGTTGTATTCCATCTATGTTAAAATAGGCAATCAAAGACACAAGTTGAATTTTTTTTTGTCGAAATGTATTTAAAATTATCATATCTAATTTTTTTAAACTTCTTTCTTTCACATGCTCCTTCAAATCAATCTTTGGATTCCTTATGAAACGACTACGAAAAAAAATGTCAAGAAGGAAAGAAAAATCATCGAGAAACACATCTAATCTCCATCATTGTGATGGAATGGAAGAGCGGATCTTATAGCTCTAATCAACTTTCATCGTAATAGACTGGAGAGACAACAATCATTTATTTCTTGTTATGGTGCTCTTTTGCTTTGGCTTGGACTTTGGCTTTTTTACACTGAATTAAAGGTTCTCCCGACCTAATCATGCCTTGATGAAACATGCAGGAATGGTTTGTGAAACATATTATTTTTGACTCGACACTTACAGCAGAACATGAAGCATGTACGTACAAAAAAGGAAAATGCTTCTTGGCTCAAGATTTTGCATTTTCTGGGATAGGAATTGCCTTTGTTTTTTTTCATCAGATTGAAATTAGTAATTTAGCAGAAGCTAGTATGGGTTTGGCCTGTCCAAACCAATCATGTAACAAAATAGGTTGAAAATTATTGCAACTTGGGAGAAAATGTCATTGGGGAAAGGGACAAATCGGGGGGGGGGGGAGGGGCAGAATAAAATCTAGAAATAATTGACCATACAAGATTTGCATCACTGTTTGAAAATAGTTCCTTCAATTATTATATTTGGCGTCATTGCTTCATTTACAAACTTCAAATCTAATCATATACTTGAAGCTGATTGATTTGTTTTTGACATGCGCTAAAAGGGGGTCTTTTCTGATCCAAAAATCGTGGGAAAATCAGTTTAGGCGCTAGCTGATTAACAGCTTTGCACTTAATCACCATGTCGAAGCCAATACTTCAAAGATAGCTATTCACCAAATCTTTTCAATAGATTTCATCCGTCTTTACTTACATTTCTTGTCGCTTCTTTTTTGTTTAGTACGAAAAGAAAATCATAGTTTGAAAATAAGCGTAAAAACAATATAAATTAATTAAATTAAGTTATTAATTTTTATTTATCAATTAATTTTTATTTTGGATTGTTTTGAGTTTTGACATTAAGTTTAACAATTTTCATATTGAAAGTGTAAATTATAGCACGAAAGTCACCTTCACAAGTAGATTGTCAAGTGAAATGTAGATCCCACCAAATCTTAGGTTGCAAGTTAAAAAGGAAGAGCATACCCCAAAAGATGGGTTAAGGGTTTTAGAAAAAGATAAAGATAACTAGGTCCTCTGATCCTGTTCATGTCGCTTGTGCAATAATCCTATTAAGGACACAAATCCCATTGACTATGTCTTTTTCCCGTCCCTAAAAATACAAGGTTTGAGTCCACTATTCAACTTCACGAACCAAAACAAAACAAAAACCAAAGATTTCATCTAGAGCTAGGGCGGGGGAAGTTGGCCAACACCTAGCCGGTTGCAGGTCCGGTCCCCCTGGCTTAGCATTGAATACGGTATTCAAAAAATTGAAGATTCCCTTAGCTTTGTTTGGTCTGAGTCGCTGTCTTTCTGTCCCAAAATTTTGCAATTCTTTTCAACATTTTCCGTTTTCAATGGTACGTAGCAATAAAATTACGAATAAATATATGAATATATAAATATATTAAAGATGATAATTGACGAACCTAAACATTTTATCTTGTTTCACTACGAAACGCAGTATAAAACAAATTTTAATTGCAGGTAAAGAACTAAAGCTGGAATACTACTTGTTACCTGCTCATGGGTCTGCTCTAATTATATGAATTTATGTTTAAAATTATAAAAAAAAATTATTTTTATATTAATATTTATATATTTTTATAATTAAATTTAAATAAAAAATATTATTTTATTTTATACACGATGATTTGAATCTAATCGAATTAATTTAAATTATTAAATATCATATTCAAATTCTAATTGAGTGAACTATTCGATCTTTCAACAAATCTAATTGTAGTTAATAGCTAAAAAAAAGCTTTGTAGATTTTTTTTTTTTTTTTTTGAAGTTTAAGAAGCATGGCAACACATGTGACAATTCCTCTTCATTGAGAAGTCCATTTTCTAAAAAGAAAGTTAGTGAATTAGGCATGAATCATGATATGATCCTTTGTTCCACTATCTAAGTTTCAAAAACTACTTAAATCATTTTGATTAATTTGGATTAATATGTAAATTAAGTTACATTTAAATGAGATAAATAAAACAAATTAAGGTTATTAAAGAAAAATTTTTTTGAGATGATCATGATCATTATCTAATGCAAAACTAAAGCATACGACCCGAAATAATTTAAAAAAAAAAGTAGAAAAAAATTGAAAAATCTTAATATTTATGTTTTAACTAATATTTATTAATTTATTTATATTTGATTGTTGAATGTTCATGAATTTAATATATATATAAATTAAATATTTGTTTTGCTTAAAATTGCTAATTAACCATAACTTAGAAGATGTTTTACATTTAATTGCACAACATTAGAGTCCAATGTATAATCTTACATGCATATTTATATGCCACTCATGACTTCGAGCAGCTGAGATTTTTTTGTCTTAAAAGTTCTTGTTTCACCTAATGCTTACATATTTATTATTAATTATTGTCCTGTTAAACCTGTTAAATATTTATTATTAATTATATATATTGGTTTAATCTTAAAGCTCTTAAAAATCAAGCAACTGCTTGTGTTAAATAAAAGCAAGCAAATAAAAAAAAAGGGCTTTTTCTTACTCAAATCAAATCTAATAATGGGGCAAAACGTGACAACATAATAGGCTGACGCGTGTAAAATTGGTTTTCGGGCCGGGGGGGGTTCTGACCGCCCTTGGCTTGAACCACGCTCCCAATCAACTTGCCCGCGAAGAGTCCCCATCTCTCTCTTTCTCTCTCTCAGTTTCTGAATGTTCAAAAAAAAAAAAAAACTGATCTTTCTTTCTCTCTCTCTCTCTCTCTTTTCTCTCGCACTCTCTTCCCTGTCTTCGACGGTTCTAACGGACCTCTCAACTCCACTTCCCTTCTTTATTGCCCCTCCGCCGTTGTCACGATCTCCGTTTTAACTAACACAGCTATCAAATTTCTCTTTTTCAGTTTCTTTTTTGTTTTTTAAAGAAAATCTTTCTGAGATTATCTTCTTCTTTTGTTCAAAGATCTGGATTTTGGATCCTTTTTTCACTCTTCCTAGCTTGTTTTTTTTCCTGGATTTTCGATCTAAATTTCTTCGGAGTATCTTTCTCTTGTTATTTTTTTTTCAAATTTTTTTGGTTAGTTAGATGTCTGGAAATGGAGACATTTTGGCAGCGGAGGCCTAAGATTTCGAGCCTTTCTGTTGATCAGAGCTTAAACGATTTGCTTCCTTCGACTGCACCTGCTTCCTCTAGAGGTCCGATTTTCTCCTCTTTTTCTTTTTTTTTTTTCTTTAACGTATTTTTGAGTGAGATTTTCGATTGTTTTTGTTTTTAAGGAATCCGAGGCAAAAGGAAGTTTTTTTTTTTTTTAATTCTTCCTTTATTATTATATAAAGATTCCATATTTGCTTTTCCATTTTGAAAAATGACTCATGAAAATGAGCGACTTACTGTTAGACGGTTGAATATAGCTTGCAAAAAAAAAAAAAAAAAACTAATGATTGTAAGTTTTTTCCCCCGTTAATGTTATTTTAATTCTGTTTTCCTAAATTTTCTTCTTTACCAAACGCAGCAGCATTCTCCTGTTAAGTTTTTTAATCACTACATTATTCTGTTTACTCTCATTCTTAATAAAATTCTCTTAAATTTTATCTTTTCTCTTTCTAACATACATTTTTTTCCCTTTTTTGTTTTAATTTTTGGCTATCCCCAGCTTGAAGCCTTTCTTTATGCTTTCGTTAAAGTTAGTCTGTTTTCGCACTCTTTTTTGACTTTTCTATGGTGCTATCAACATGATTTTGCTTGTTTCTCTAGTGTTATGATGAGCCATGATTGCTTTACTTAGCTGCCGAGTTGCTTTTTTACATTTCTTTTTCCCCATTTCTCTGAATATTTGCTTTATTCTTCTGCTTATTACTTGTTTAAACATTTTCCCAATGTTGAATTTTGTGTCCGGGTTTTCATGCTGGGATTGATTTTATGAGTATAATTCTTATGGTTTTTTTTTTCTCTCCTTGTGTTCATTTGATGAGTTTTTAAGCACAGCTATTAAGATAATTTTAAGTCTGCCCCTTTGCTTACTCCTGGAACAGCTATCCTAAAACTTTTTATGGGGATTTGTTTCCAGTAAACAGGCAGCTTCAAAAACACAGAAATTTTCCAAAATTGGCATCTGAATCTAGTTCTTGCAGTAGTTATACTACAGAAGAAGATCAGGTGTGCTGGTTTTTTTTGTTTCCATAACTGTTTTTTATGATAACAGTTATCCTTCCTAGCGTTTTGAATTTTTATTTTATTTGAAATGGTTATGAGCCAATAGCTATAATCAAATGTTTCTGGTTGCTGCAGTTAACGTTTGAGTTGAGTTGGAGATCTTCAAAAGGATCAACTGGGACACCAATGAAGAAGTTGTTAGCGCAAGAGATGTCGAAAGAAAATGAATCTAGGAGACAACCACCAAGTGTTATAGCAAGATTGATGGGCCTTGATGGACTGCCACCTCAGCAGCCTGGCCACAAGCAGCAAAAAAGAAATGACAGTAGTCACGAGAAAGTTCAAAAGGGTAGTTCATTCTATAGCCGGCAATCTTCTAGGAAAAGCTCTAAGGACGAGCGGGAATTTAAAGATGTTTATGAAGTTCTAGATGCATTGAAAGTGGAGAGTGCTGGTTGCTCTTCACAGGTAACTGCAGATTCAAAGCTTTCTGATGCTGAGGTGGCTTTTATTCAGCAGAAGTTTATGGAGGCTAAACGTCTTTCAACAGATGAAAAGCTTCAAGGTTCTAAGGAATTCAATGATACCCTTGAGGTGTTGGACTCCAACGCTGATATTCTGCTGGAATTCCTTCAGCAACCAGATTCATTATTCACAAAACATTTGCATGATTTGCAAGGAGTGCCACTACAGTCCCATTGTGGTCGAGTATCAGCTATGAAGTCTTCACATACTCTGAACAATGGAAACGATCACTTAGTCCGGAGAACAGGGAGAGAAACTCAGATGAAGCACCACTTTAAATCGCCTCAGGGGCATCAGGAAGATCGTTTAAGTCACTCTTATGGGAGATATGCTGTTCGCAATCTGCCCAAGTCACCTAAGGTTCAATCAGAACAGAAAAATGGGCCAACTATTGTACCCACGAGAATTGTTGTCTTGAAACCAAATCTTGGGAAGTCGCAAAACACTTCCAGAACGGCTTCATCACCTTGTCCTTCTCATCAGTTTCCATCCAAGTGCACTGGACACTCAGAAATTTTGGTTATCCAAAATAAGGAAGCAGAAATATGGGGCAAGTATGAGGTTTGCCAGGATAATGGGTTTTCAAGGCATAATTCTAGAGAATCTAGGGAAACGGCCAAGGAGATTACTAGGCAAATGAAAAATAGCTTTAGCAATAGTTCAAAATCAATTTCAACATCCAGGTTCAGGGGATATGCAGGGGATGAGAGTTCGTGTGATATATCTAGATCTGAATCAGCAAATGATTCAGATGTAACAACAGTGTCTTACAGCGATAATATTGGCTGGAGACAGAGAAGGTCATCATCCCGTTCTAGTGAATCATCAGTTAGTAGGGAGGCCAAGAAGAGACTGTCTGAGAGGTGGAAATTAACACACAAGTCTCAAGAGGTGCACATGGTTAGAAGGGGCAGCACACTGGGTGAAATGCTTGCCATCTCAGATAGGGAAGTGAGCCCAGGAAATTCTACTGGCCTGGTTGGTGTGGAAGGATGCAGTGAGATTGGTAATCATGTTGGGCCAGCAGTGTGGAAAGAACCTTTAGGCATTAGCAGTAGGGACGGCTGGAAGGATGGATGTCTTGGTCATCTTTCAAGATCACGATCTCTTCCAGCTTCATCTACTAACTTTGGAAGTCCTAGAATAAGCATACACCATGAAAGTCTTCGTAGAGACAAGTATGTGATTCCAAAAGAGGGTTTCAAGTGGGACAGAAACAAGGCAGTAAAAGGCAATTTCAACCAGCGGGAAGTTCCATTGCCTGGCAACCAAAGATCCTGTGTTAAGAAATCTCAATTTCCGGGTAGTAGTTGCAGTAGCAATAAGGAAAATTGTGACACTTCGCTAGATTCTGATATCACCCCATATCAAGTAAAGCAAAATGTAGAAGGGGACAACGAATCTGGACACAACCTTATGGTCTCAAGGGCATCTGCTAGTACTGCTATGGATTCAAATTCAGTTCTTGAAAATGCAGCAGATGTCAATGATCAGAACAAGCCAGTGCTTTCCGAACCTTCACACATGGAATTATCAGCTTCTGCGCTGTTGAATGCTGCTGATGTTTCTACTGGTGACCTAGAAAATTTGAACTCCCAGGTATTTTTTTCTTTTTGAATGATGTATTAGCTTGTCACTCTCCAGCTATTTGCATCTATTCTTTGTTCTTGCCCATGGTGTTGTATACTGGTTATTATTAGTGATATTTGACAAGCCTAATACCTTGGGCAGCCTTGGCCTTTCAAGTAAAATTTTATATTTCTAGTAGTAGTTTTACAAGGTGTACTTTTATGTTTTGAAGTTATTAAGGAGAAATTTCTTTGCTTAATCTAACGAATGCATCTCTCTTGTAATAATCTCTAGGAACCATCTGAGGGACCATCGAAGCAAACCACATTGCATTGTCCTGTATCCGAACTAGAATCTCGAGCAAGCTGTAAGGAGACAGAACAACCCAGTCCCGTTTCAGTTATAGAAGCTCCTTTTACGGATGATTTATCATCTGGTTCTGAATGCTTTGAGAGTATTAGTGCTGATCTCCATGGTAATTTAATGGCTTTTTTAGTTTCATTACTTTTTTATATATAGCTTCCGTTTGGAGTAGAAAAGCCATTGCTTTTTTTATTCTTCCGCTTTTTACCTAGTGTTTATGCTTGCAGAGCTTCGGATGCAACTTCAACTATTAAAACTAGAATTTGATGCATATGAAGAGGGAACTATACTTCTTTCAAGTGATGATGATGGCAACGAAGTATCTGTTGGGTTTGCTGAGGACAACGGAATAGCAAGGGCTGAAGAGAACTGGGAGTCTGTGTACATAGTTGACGTATTGGTTGATTCTGGAATTAGTGGAGCCAAACTGGATACATTCTTTGCATCATGGCATTCTCCAGAATGTCCGGTGAATCCGATAGTTTTTGAAGAACTCGAGAAAAAATATTGTAATCTAAATTCTTGGTCAAGGGCTGAAAGGAGGTTGATGTTCGATAGGATTAATTCAAAGTTACTGGAGATGTATCAACAATATGCGGACAAACAACCATGGGCGACATCTGCAAGAAAAATCATTCCGAAATGGAACATGGGAGAGCTCGAAGATAGCCTGCGCAAGTCTCTAGTAAGCCAAAACAAGAAACCGCGCATGGATGTCAGAGAGATGGTGCTTCCAGGGGAATGTCAATGGTTAGACTTGAGGGAGGATATTGATGCAATAGGCAAAGAAATTGAGAGATTTTTGGTAGATGAACTAGTAGCTGAGGTAGTGGCAGGGTAGTAAGATGCTTTTCGTCTAGAAAATTCAAAATACAAAAAATGATGGAATATGATGATCATTTCATGACTCTACCAATAAGTTTCTAAAATTTTACAGCAGCAAGAATTATTGACAACCAGAGTATCAATGTAGCCTACCCTTTCCACAATTTCGGTTCAGATGTAAAAGAAAGTATGAATTTGATAGAATTCAGATAAATGGGTAATTTTTTTTACCTCTTGAATTACCAAGTATTGTATATATATATATATATATATATATATATATAAAGGAAAAACATCCTTACCCTAATATGTTATAACAAGTTATTCTGTAAAAATCATATCCCCTTGAAAGTAAAGTAAGAAGACCATAATCTGCAAATCATATTGCATTTAAGTTATTATGATTATGTCCTATGATTGTAAAGAAAATATACTATGGATTCTATTTACGCAAATGCAACAACAGCAGTGGCTATCATAAAGAGTCCAATCTTTAGGGTTATTGCAGCACTGAAAAAGTCTGAGGCAAAATCAGCAATACGAGGCAGCTTCGTCTGGTCGCGGAATAGACTGCCATCCTGTACAGTGCTGAAGAACATGTTTAAGAGCTTCTGTTGGAGCTTCCACTGTCCATGTAGGGTAGTATTCGCTCGGATGGAACACGTTGGACATAACATTCTCAGTCAGCAGCCCTGCTTGAGTTCCGGTTATAAACAAATCCCCTTCGGACCTTATGCAGCCAGTGCAAGCCTCATTCTTGTCAGTAGCCTGTATAAACAATACATCGACCAACAATTTCGATTAATTGTCAATGGCTATCATGCATGTGGCAGACTATTTTCAGAAAAATAAAAGATTTGAACAATCCCATGTCTTAAGATATGTTTGTCTTCATTAATTAAATCTTGCATCGGCCAACCAATTAGAAACAAACTAATAATACGCAATAATCATAGACACGGCTTAACATTATGCTGTTATTCTGAAAATGGATCGTGCAGAATTAATAAAGCTGGTTTCCCAAGATCCTTGTTTCTCTCACAAATTAATATACCGACAGTTCAACCAACCACAAAATTGCGAATGTAGGATCTTCCACACTTCTTTTCAGCCTCAAAATATTTTGTGCACCATTAGTTATAGGGTGGAGTGTTCAAATTACTTTGAGGACCCCAAGGAGAATTCATGTCTTTTCTAGGAGGAAATGTTGTCGACATTCTAGATAGTTTGAAGATCAACTGATGATATATGGAAAAGTGTTTATAGCTTCTCAACCCAAAGGGGATCGCAAACATGGTTTCCACAGTAAGATTTAAGGGAACATTAAGCAAGGTAATTTTTTTTTTCCATACAATAGAGATCAAATACGAGGAGATCCTTCCTAATTGCATAAGCATTTGGTCTATATATAATCATGCAAATTGACTTCTCTTTATCGAGTAACTTCAAATACTTACTCAGAAGCAATCAAGAAGAGTTACCTTTTCAGTAAGGTACTTGAAGGCCACCTTCTTCTGCCCTGCTTCATATATATTGCACTGAGAGTATATCTGATGTCAAGTAGTAAATAAAACTGTTTATCTTTCTCCAAGTAACAAATAACAGGTTGAAATAACGAAACTTTTAAAAGAAGTTTAAGCATGAAACAAATTTAGAATGGTAGGAGATCATCACCTGTGATTCCACACTGGCACAAACAGCATAAATGCCCCAGTTTCTAGTGTAATTATTGTACAAATGTACCTTCCCATATCTAACACGAGGATGCCGTTGTCGAGTCCCATCAAAAAAGCAATGGTGAATAGTTACACGGATACACCTATCACCGACATGAGAGGGGTCTGCTCCAATCAGCATCGTCTTGTCATGCTGTGAAAAGTGACACCTGAGAACCCAGTCAATTAGTGTTAATTCTTAGCCTTCCCAAACATTGGTTACTTTCCTTAAAATTATAAACCATACCTAGAAACAGTAATATCTGTGCTTTCTCGGGTGATGTCTATCAATCCATCATCATAATCACGAAGGCTGCAACGGTCTATCCATATGTGCTTGGAGTTGGGTTTTATTTGGATACCATCAACATCTGGTCCTCTACCTCCTTCAAACTCCAAATTGCATACTATAACATGTTCACATTCCTTCAGCCTCAAACCCTTCCCTGTGAGTTTTATCCTTTGGCCCCGTCCATCAATGGTCTTATAAGATGACACACTCAAGGTAGACGAAAGACTAATGGTTCCTGAAACTTCAAAGACAATCCAAAGGGGTTCTTTTCTACGACAACCATCACGTAGTGATCCCGGTCCATCATCTACAATCACACACCAAAACTGTCCACAGTCAATTTCCATAAATGATTTTCTCTGCACAAGGGATCTCAAAAGGCCCAATATTTATCAATTCAAAATTTGTTATCCAACCAACAAAAGAAGGTTCAGAAGAAGGTTCCCCACTGAAATTCAAATTAAATTACCCAATATTTAGAGTCCTCTGCCTAGTCTATAACTTTATGCAAAAACAATCAGGAAAATATATTTAATCTGGAATTTAAAAGATCAGGTATTTCATACATAGACAAATGGAAATCTAAGCACAACCCACCTAACAAAACTTCAATAGTTCCTTAAGGAACCAAAAAAGATTTACTTTTTCTTTGAAAGAAAAAAAAAGACTCCAAGCAAACAACCACAACGAAAAAAAAAAGCATTTTTTTAGCATAGCAAATGAAATAGAAAGGCGAGGAACTTTACCTGCTAAAGTGGTGACATGGTAGAGAGGACCATGCAGGCCACCAATGGCAAAGCGACCAAAGCCCTCAGCTTGGCCAGCAAGGGCTCGAAGACTAGAATCGACATTAACATAAGGCAAAGAGAGAGCCATCTGGGGTTGGGGCGTGGAGCCTTGGACATGGGAAGGTTGGGGAGGTGGACCATATATATAGTGAGGCGGGACAGGCGTTGGATAAGAACCAGAGTGATTATGGTTGTTACGGTTCTTGCGGTGGCCGTGAGCGTTCCCCATTTAACGGTGGTAACAGCTCAGGAACGTTTAGGAAATTGATTGTTTTTGCAACCGAAGAAAACAGAGCTTTGTTAGATGTCTTGATTGATTGGCATGAAACTGACCATCTCTGTGTCCGGATTTCTTTTCATGCCACAGTGTTCGCCGACAAAAACTTTGGGGCGCTTCCTTCCTATTCTCTGCGTCAGTAAATCTCTCAATTTATTTCAATCGAAGCGTTAGATAACAGTTTGGGAGGATTGGACTGGATTTACATAATGGCAACGGATTCTGCTTTTTGTCATCAACTTAAAATAACAAAAATGCTTATGGTTTTCTTTTGCTTTTGTTATACTGGGTAAAATGAAGGATCGAGCAATGCTAATGGGCCCTGAAGTCCACAGCGTTAAAGTCCATATTTGATCCAAAATTCTAATCCACATATCCCAACTTTAGAAGAGAATTTGTTTGATTTATTTTTAGATTTTATAATATAATCAATACAATGAAACATTAACTAAAAGAAATTAATTAAAAAATGAATATATTACAAATTTTTAATTTTATTTGTATAGTTAAAAAAATTTAATTAATATAAAACTTACTCCAAAAATATTTAAACTTAATATGGTTAAAAAATTAAAATACTTTTGAGAAAACTTAATTCATAAATTGATTTAATTAAAAAATTTGAACTAAAAAATTAGGTAAAAATTCAATATAAGTCCCTGTATTATTAAATTTAGTATTTTAGTTTACGTATTTTTGAAATTGTAATAAATAAGAAAAAATAATTAATGGTATTCAAAAATTGTTTAAATGCTGATAAATGGCTGACGCATTATTTAATGTGAAATTTTAAATTTTATAAAAAAATAAGTTTGGGTTTAGTGATAGGTTTAGGTCTTTTTTTAATAAAATTTAAAATTTTACATCACGTGTTACATCTGTATTTTATCGACATTCAAATAATTTCTTAACATCGTTAACCATTTTTACTTAGTTGCTATAATTTCAAAAGTTTAAGGATTAAAATGCTAAATTTAATAGTATAAAGACTAAATTACTCTATTTAATATAGTACAAGGGCTCTTGATGGACTTTTACTAAAAAATTAAAATAGTTTTATTTTTTTTGTCGAATTTTAGGAAAAAAAAGGCTTAATTAATCTAAATCTAAACTTACCCAAACTCAAAAAAAAAAAAAAAAATTCAATTTAAAACAATCCAAATTAAAAGAAAAAAAATTCAAACTTGAACATGCCTTAAATTGTGAGAACCACCTTTGGCACCTCTAAACATGGTTTACAATAGAATCATTGAATAAAGAAAATTTATTATTACTATCTTTTTTTATATTTTTGTTTATTTATTTATATCTTATTTATATATATTTATTTTATAATTATATTTAATTTATTATATATTTATATAAATTTAATAACACATAGTATAAATAATTTAATATGCTAATGTGTTGACGACATTTTTATATTACTTCTTATATTGTGCCGTGTTGGTGCCGAGTAAACCAATATTGTATCATTTGCATGTACTTCTTCATTGGAATGTGTTAGTTGTGCGTGTTCCTTTGCCTCTGACCAAATGGCATGTCTCTGTCTGTCTGTCTTGCCTGAATGAGATTATTGGGCTTATCCGACACTTCCATAATCTACGGAACAATCAGAATTCACAAAAGAGACACGATACGACAAAAAAAAAAAAAAGGCAAACTAACTACATTGACAATTACACAACAAAAGATATTATAAAAACATTAAAAAGGAAGCAGTTCAGTTCCCTAACCTCCATACTTACCTGGAGTTCCCAAACCTCCGGTGACCCTAGTGGTCGACCTGGCAGGCCCGGTCGCCCCATTTCCTAATCCCCCTTCTCACCTCCTTTTCTTTGTTTTTTTTTTTTTTTTTCCTTCTTTCTTTATTGGGTACATTTTGATTTCAATTCTTTCTCATTTTACCGTGAAGTCTCCATATCAACGATCAATGGAAGCAGGGAGACGATGATTTCGTAATTTTCTCTTTTCATCTCTCAATGGGGTCTGGTAAACAAGAACGTATATTCTCGCCTTTTTTTTTATTATTATTTTTTTGATGATCCTTTTTGGTTTTCGAGGAATCCATTAAAGCTTGATATTGAATTTTAAGGGTTTTTTCAACAGAAAGGAAAAGATGAAATGTAGACATGTTTTTAGCAGTGAAACAGGGGCTCAAGATCTAGGATTTTGATCTGTAAAGGATTGCTTTTAAAAGGGTATATATATTTTAGAATTTATGGTTTTTTGTTTTTGAACATGAATGAAATGTGCAAAGAATGGGAGCGGGATCTGGAGAAGGGATTTTCTCCACGGCATGTCCAGTTGGCGGAGACATTTATAGCACCGCCTTCTCCGACTACGCCAAGGCCTGCTCTGGTTCTATCCAATTCAGGGAAGGCCCTAATGGCATCCAACTCAGGAAAGGCCCTGGGGGTGTCCAATTCCAGCAGGTCCCTCGCGGGTTCTAATTCAGGAAAGCGGTTCGATAAAAAGAAGTACGTGAAACAAGTCACCGGCCGCCATAATGACACTGAGCTACACCTGGCCGCACAGCGCGGTGATGTCGGAGCAATCAGGCAGATTTTGGCTGAAATTGATGCTCAAATGATGGGGACACTTAGTGGAGCAGAATTTGATGCTGAGGTAAGTTGTTTATCAAACAATGTACCCATGTCAATTTCTAATAAAGACAATCTTGAAGGCATATACTTTTTTATCTGCTAATATTAGCAGATTCAACATTCAAGATTAATGCTGAATTTGAGATCCAACCTTAAATGCATACTACAACAAGGTTTAGAATTTGTGGTATACTTTAGTGACAATTCTGAAATCTGATGCCAAGTTCGATATGAATTTGAGAGTGCATCCGTAAGAACGAGTTGTGTGTTGCATTCTCATTCTGAACCTGTCTACATGCTTCTTTAACAAGGTGGCAGAAATCAGGTTAGCCATTGTCAATGAGGTGAATGAGTTGGGAGAGACGGCATTGTTCACTGCAGCTGCGAAGGGGTATTTGGATGTGGTTAAGGAGCTGTTGCAGTATACAACTAAGGAAGGCATTGCAATGAAGAATAAATCCGGGTTCGATCCATTGCATATTGCAGCAAACCAAGGTCACGAAGGTATTAGGACTAGCCTTCTCTCTTATGAGCTTAGTGTCAGATTAAATTAAGTTAAATATATGTAGTTTGAATGCTTGTATACAATTGTGAAGTTCATGAACCACCAATCTTTTCTCTTCATGTTAAGAAATATATTACAGCTTTGATTTTAAATTTGATCCAAAACTTTGCAAGGAAAGTAAAATAGGAAATAACATAACCATTGATTGTCACATTGTCCAATTTGATTTTAATTTGGAAATAGCTCTCCAAGGTGCTTATGGCATTATATCTTTCGATTGTGTCCGGTGCATGTTTTTTCTTATCCCAAGGCGGTCGACGGGTTAATCTCTGTAACGAGTTGCATGTTTTCTGCTTGCTTTCATTTATGTTCTTTAGCATAAATTACATCTTAGGATGCTGCAGTTTGTCTCAGGTCAGTAACTACCTTTGTGCAGCCATTGTCCAGGTGCTGTTGGAACACGATCCAGGGCTAAGCAAAACAGTTGGACAAGCAAATGCGACCCCTCTTGTATCTGCTGCTACGAGAGGGCATACAGCTGTAGTTAAAGAATTGCTTTGCAAAGATCCTAGCTTGTTAGAGATATCAAAAGCAAATGGAAAAAATCCATTACATTTTGCTGCCAGGCAAGGGCATGTTTATATCGTTAAAGCATTTCTTGAGAAGGATCCGCAATTGGCAAGGAGGATCGATAAGAAAGGGCAGACAGCACTGCATATGGCAGTCAAAGGGGTGAGCTGTGAGGTGGTGAGGTTGCTTCTTAAGGCAGATCCAGCTATTGTTATGCTCCCGGACAAGTTCGGTAATACAGCACTACATGTGGCTACCAGGAAAAAACGGACAGAGGTATCGATTAGCTTTATACGTATATTGTATAGACAATAGTTTACCTCTTGAGCCTTATGAGTAGCTTATCACTTCTTACACATGGTATTTTCATTTTTTTGAGTTTATTGCCCTGAACAAGGGCTAATAATAGGATGCAAACTACATAAAGAAAAGGCGGGCATTGACTAAGTTTTTTCTTGCAGATAGTGAACGAACTTCTGGACATTCCCGACACTAATGTGAATGCGCTTACAAGAGACCATAAAACAGCTCTTGACATAGCTGATGGGCTTCCACTCTCTGAGGAAATTGCTGAAATAAAGGATAGTTTGTCTAGTTTTGGTGCCGTCAGAGCGAACGAACTGAACCAGACACGGGATGAGCTCAGGAAAACTGTGAAAGAGATCAAGAAAAATGTGCATACCCAACTTGAACAAACCCGCAAAACAAACAGGAATGTGAATGGCATCGCCATGGAGCTACGTAAACTTCATAGGGCAGGTATAAAAAACGCCACCAATTCGGTCACAGTGGTAGCAGTGCTTTTCGCAACGGTTGCATTTGCAGCTATTTTCACAGTTCCCGGGGGTGATTATGATGACGGAATGGCAGTTGTTGTCAGCACGACAGCATTTAAGATCTTCTTCCTTTTTAATGCTACTGCACTCTTTACTTCGCTTGCTGTTGTGTTGGTACAAATCACAGTTGTAAGAGGAGAGTTGAAATCTGAGAGAAGAGTTGTGGAAGTGATCAACAAGTTGATGTGGTTGGCTTCTGTCTGCACTAGCATTTCATTCATTTCTTCATCATACATAGTGGTTGGTCGACGTAACGAGTGGGCTGCAATTCTTGTAACAGTTATAGGAGGAGTTATAATGGCAGGGGTTCTTAGCACCATGACTTATTTTGTTGTCAAAAATAAAAGGATTCGAAAAGTAAAAAAGAAAGAGAAGATTTTAAGGAATGAAACAAGCTCACACCGTATATCAGATTCCGAGCCAGAGGTAAACACAATCTATGCCATTTAATGTGCATTACACTTGGAACCAGTTCTAACTTGTATTCCAAGGAGCTGACCTATGAAGCAAAAAAGGAGGCAGTTTTGTGTTGTAAGAAACTATATTCTGTAAATACAACAAGATCTTGTAATCTTCATATTTCTTTTAATTATTTTTCCATAATTTTGAGGATGAATATGAGACACTGTTCCAGACGCCTGATGAATGTCATATGGTTATCTTGTTGCGGTATATACATCTCGGAGATTGTAATATATTTAGGTTAAAGAAAAGGCACCAGGTATTGCATATATTATTTACTGTTTGAAGAAGCAGATGATTACAACTTAGACATGTTTTTTCTACTGTAAACTGCAGAAATTTTGGTTGACGTCATCTGAATTTTCTGATTTTTTTTCCATGCAAAGTTGGGAGAGCCAAACTTTTTATAGCTTCAAATTAATGAGATAATCCAGGCCAAAGGTATTTAAAAAAGAAGGATAATGCAAAGGGTACTCTCTTATTTCCATTCTTCCCTCCATTCCTTTTCTTTTTGCTTGAAGGTTAGTAGAATCCTATATATTTAATGCAGGCCGTTGTTTGAGAACAGTAGAATTAGTTTTAGATGCTGAGATACGATCCTGAAATTGTTGGATGTTACCTTTTATAAATGATCGCTTAAGTCAATTGAGCTAAAAGATTAATCTCATGAGCTTCTTATTTTGTTGCCTTTGTTGGCAGGCCTGACTAGTTTCCAATAACTAAAACCTTAGTAAAGATGCAATGATCAATAGTGGAAATTCCACATGTTAACTTAGCATGCCTAAAGCTCAACAAACTCCCATATATAACAACATAAAAATGCATGCCAGATACCTTAATCAATTAATAAAATTTATAGGCGATTATAAAATGATGATTTGATATTTGCCTTTGCGGCTGATAGCGAGGGATTGTTGGAAGAGTGAGCCAGATACAATCACCCTCGGTATGCAGCTCTTCCCACCCATGGGCCCAAAAGATGGCCGCATAATGAACAGTAAGAAGAAGGTGTAAATGGTGCCCCAAAGTCAAACGATGAAAAAAAAAAATTCCACAAAGATGCATGGGGAGAGGGATTAGTTAAGCAATCCCCGTCCGGAAAGTGACCCAAATAACATTTTAATATTTCTATAATAAAATAAACTTTTAAAATTAATCTGATATTTTTAAATTTAATTCGACTTATGAATATGTTTCTTTCCTAGGATTTTTTGCGCTCATAGCGACATTTGCATTTTCCGCCGCCCCCCCCCCCACCGCCCCCTAATGGCCGGAGCAGTTGTGGACTAGTCTCTGAGGCTCAGCCAATTGATTTGCTTATCATGACCCCTTTCGGTGGTAGGGCGGGTGGGCGTTGAGGCCCCATAAAGTCCGAAAGACCAAAGTAGTGCGTGTCAGTTCGTGACCGTGGTACTAAAAAGTGGCCGTATACCTCACTTGGGCCCACCCTTATTTAATGTTGCGGACCTTGACTTAAGGTTCTCTCTCTCTTTAAGGCCCTTCATTGTCAACCCCAGGGCCCCCTCCTTTTTGGCACTCGGATTTTATAAACGGGTACAATCAATTTTTCAAATACATACAGAAATTAGATACTAAACAAATAGAATTCTCAAATTCTTTCTTTTTCTTCAATTATTAGTTTCAAACTTAATATTATCTTTCATTATGCACCTTTTCCATATTTATTAGAGATATCATCTTAATCAATATTATTAAATATGTATTAATATTTTTATCTTTATTTTTACAATATTTTTTTGTAATTTGGGACCTTGTAAATAACCCCTCATAAAGGGAAAAAGAAAACACTCGTATGTTTGGATGTAAGGCTTTAAGTCACTTTCTGAAGTCCCGTGAGTCGCGTGATTCACAAAAATAATGGGTAAAGAAAAATTATAATTTTTTCTTTTAAAAAGGAATCATAGAGGGAAAAGGTTATATTCATAGGCTATTGAACGGTTATGATAGGGTCGACAAAATATCCTGCGGCAGCGTCTGAAATTGCCACGTGGGGTATCGTCTCTCTAAACCTGAACACGGAAACACCACATATAATATTCCTACGACGTTTTGCTTGCCTAATGCATTACGCAATGTTCCACAGGCCTATTATGTACGAAAGGCCAAAAATCACTTGCCAATCACCCGCGGGACGTTTGGTCTAGTGCTGGGCGCATTCATTCATGTTGACTTCATACGTGGAAGAACATAATTGGCCATCATCGTACACGTAGGACCACA
>JAQSVH010000014.1:11247266-11260901 GCA_029448705.1 Adansonia digitata
CCATCCACACTGACCAAGACAACTTCTGAATCTAAACCATGTTCTTCACCAAAACGCTCACCATCTAAACCTTCATATTGGCCAGACCCGAATTCGGACAAATTAACCGAATCCTCTAGAGAGAATGGCTCATCTTGAAATTCATAGAACCTAGTATCAGATTCTGCCCTTTCAAGCCGTTTCGGATGTATGGAATCAAATTCGTCCCTCAACTGAGCCACCCTGGAATCAGAGACACAATGTTCAAGTCTACAAAATTCAGCAATGTGTTTATTAACATCATCCTGAATAACTTCACGATCAGACTCTTTCAACCCTCCATTTGTCTCAAATCCTTGACCAACATCATCAAACTCCCTTATAAAATATGCTTCCCCAGAGTTATCAAGACACATATGAAAATCCGCTTCGACGCCATTAACAGTTATATGAACAACCTTCTCAGCCCCTTTTAAAACACCCTGGAACTTCCCAAACCGAACATACCAAGGCGTGCTTCGGAAGCTCCCATCTTGTTGCCGAACAACAATCACATCAACAGCACCACCAAAAGGATGGAAAGGGGTTGCAACAGAATAAACACCTTGTGAAATTAAACTCCCAACTTTGCCAACTACATTCATTTGTCAAAAACTAAACCTTTTCTTTATCAGATTAACAAAATTCCAAGGAAAAATAACCAAAAAAACGTTTTTTCAGATTCTTTATTTCCTATCAAAAATGAATCCAGCAAATCACTGTATAAATCCAGAACCAAACAAATACTAAACACTATTGCTCCCCTTTTGATCAGAAAGAAAATGAAATGTAAAAAAATAAGAAAAGGAAACCAAGCCTGGGAATCTATCAGCTACGACTTTCGTACGAAATCTTGAAATCCCAGGTTTACAAATATTATATGAACCCAATCTAGAAAGTCAAAACATACTTCTTAATTGAAAAACAACAAAAACAAAAAAAGGGGAAAAAAACCATAACCTTTAGAAACACTAAAAACTGGAATTACTTTTCCACCAATTTTCTCGGCGACGAAACAGAAAACAAACATTGATTTTACAATTAAAGCAGTCAAACATTATTGATAACAGACAGAGAGACCAGCAATGCATCTATCTATATCTATGTATGCTAATAACAGGACATAATACAAACTAAAATGGGCACATTGGAAACGTGGGTGGAAGCGGAAAAAAATATTCATGTTAAAAATACATGGAATAGTTGAAATGATTTGATGGTTAAAAAGAAAAGAAAAATATTTAAAAATAGTAAAATATATAAATATTTAATATATATTTTATTTCTTTTTTATTTTTTATATATTTAATTTATTCTTAACCGTAAATTCAGTAAAAATTTATATAAATAGTATATATCTATTAAATTTTTTTATTAAATTTATAAATAATAATATTATTGGACTGACCCAAACTATATTTAAATTATATTTTCGGCCCAGCCATAAATTTCGGAGCCCAGCCATTATATTGGACTGACCCAAACCTCACTGGTGTCCATTTAGAGATTAGGGCCCATTTTTTGTTCAGTGACCCGACGTCGTATGGAGTTGCCTTGACCTTGACTTACAAGTTGAAATCTGAGATCTGGATCTCAGTGATAAAATAGCACATTCACGACGACAATCAGGATCCCAAAAGCGGATGCCCTTTCCCTTTTAAATTCAATCGCTTCCTCCCTTTTTTTTCCGGTCGAAGCCACCGTCACCTCACGCCGACCTTCCCAACCGCTGCGATTAATTCCCAAAAATGAAGAAGCTACCCTTAATTCTCCTTGTCTTCCTTTTCTCCCTCATTTCCTCAACCACTGCCGAGATCAAAACCCTATCGATCACCTCCGACTCCCGCCCCATGATTCTCTTCGAAAAATTTGGCTTCACCCACACCGGCCACGTCGCCATCTCCGTCTCCTCCGTCTCGGTCAATTCCTCTATCAATGCACCGAACCCCGCTGCTTCTCGCCTGGGCTTCTTCCTCTTATCCGAAGAATCTCTCCTCCAAGTCCTCCTCGAGATTCAACAGAATCCTCACTTTTGCGTCCTCGATTCCCGGTATATCCAGCACCTTTTTACCTTCAGCGACCTCTCCCCACCTCCCCTTTCGCGTTTCAACCGCTCTTACCCCGTTTCTTCCCCCAATGAGTACTCTCTCTTTTTCGCCAACTGCGCCCCCGAAACGCGCGTTTCCATGGACGTCCGAACTGAAATCTACAACCTCGACCCTGACGGTTCCAAAGATTACCTCTCTGCCGGCCTAACCCAGCTCCCTTCCCTTTATACCTTCTTCTCAATCGTCTACTTAGGCTTCTTGGGCTATTGGATCAACGTTTGTTATACCAACAAACGATCCGTACACCGGATCCATTTACTAATGGCCGGATTGCTTTTATTCAAAGCTTTGAATCTGATCTGCGCCGCCGAAGATAAGCATTTCGTTAAGGTTACCGGCACTCCTCACGGTTGGGATGTCTTGTTCTACATTTTTCAGTTTATTCGTGTCGTTTTGCTTTTCACCGTCATCGTTTTGATGGGCACTGGTTGGTCGTTTTTGAAACCCTTTTTACAAGAGAGGGAAAAGAAGGTTTTGATGATTGTGATTCCGCTTCAAGTTTTAGCTAATATTGCTTCGGTTGTGATCGGAGAAACTGGGCCGTTTATTAAAGATTGGGTGACGTGGAATCAGTTGTTTTTGCTGGTTGATATCATCTGCTGTTGCGCTATTATTTTCCCAATTGTTTGGTCGATTCGTTCCTTGAGGGAAACTTCGAAAACCGATGGGAAGGCTGCAAGGAATTTGGCGAAGTTGACTCTCTTTAGGCAGTTTTATATTGTGGTGATTGGTTATTTGTATTTTACGAGAATTGTGGTGTTTGCTTTGAGGACGATCGCAGCTTACAAGTATCAGTGGGTTAGTAATGCAGCTGAGGAGACCGCGAGTTTTGCATTTTATTTGGTGATCTTTTACATGTTTAGGCCGGTGGAGAAAAATGAATACTTTAGTCTTGATGAGGAAGATGAAGAGGCTGCTGAGCTCGCTCTTAGAGATGAAGAATTTGAGCTTTGAGAAGATGGGGGCTCTTGAAAAGAGAATTGATGTAAGGGTGCTTTGGGTTTTTACTTATGCGAATTGGGCTTCATTTGCAGGTTTGTTTTTAGTGAATATTATGGATACGAATTACTCCAGTCAACTGCTGTTGCTCTTCTCTTTACTGTATTCTATGTTTAACTTCTTGTTAAAATTTGAAATGTTTCGATTAGTTACTGTATTTCTGCCTACCGCTTAATGAAATTCTGACGTTCTGTAAATTTTGCACTACGGTCAATTTAAACTTTCCTAATGATTCCTTATTAGGCAGTGGATTTGAGATGAGGTCAATGGTGTTATAAGCAAATGATATTTGACTCTCTCCTAGAAAATTATATGCAACTTTTGTGAAATTGATTTAGCTTAATTCAATTTTTTAATATGGACAGCGGAGATTTTATCAAGTATGTGGGATTGGTTATTTGCTTTTTCCATTGACCATTTTCTATTTGGCTTCTAGAGTCCAATTGGAGTGAAGGAATGCCCAATTTTGGCCTTTCTATTTGGCTTATCGATGGAATTATTTTGCATTGTCCCATTGTGTTCAATTGGTCTTAAGATAGTATTCTTTAATGATGTTATTTTCCATTTTGATGGTTGTCCCTTTTGAACTTCTGGATTGGCTGTCTGAAACTTTAATTATTGGTAGCGGACTAAAATCCCTTTGTATATTGATGTGAATGAAAGGAAAAAATGGAATATGCAGAAGATCCTCTATTATTGTTTTAGCTATCATGCTGTGTTTCTTTGGTTAGGAAGATATTGTCAACATTGTAAGATGGCACCGAGATATATGCATGATCTTTTCTTAGCAGGTTGAATTTTAGAAACAAGAGTTTAAGTATCTTCTGTTTTGCAATGGTAGACATTTTTGTGAATTATATTAAGCTTTTAGGTGGTAGAATACTTCTATTTTTCTGCATTAAATGAAATATTATGTCGAAATAGTTGGTTTGATGCTAACTGATTGTAGCATGGGTTGTCTTCACTACCCAGATAATACAAATTTGTAACCGTCTCTGGAGTAAGGTCTTTGAATGGTCTTTGATTAAAGTCAGGCAATATTTGAATTACATTTTGGAGGATATCTGTAAGTCAATTGACCTCGCATTTTGTTGTTTCAACGTTGTGTCTTTTTCCTTGATGTTTTCCCATTTCGGCTTGTGTTTGTTCTTCCTTATTGGTAGATATAGTCTCAATGTTTAGTGTGTATATATATATATATCATAACCCTTTTTAACCTCTATTTAATTAACTTACTTAAAGAAGACATGACGTGCCTAATTCCCTTAGGACTCAACTTTTTGGAGTCTCTTAATAGCATCATGCTGAGCGAGCTAATACTCAGTCGGTTTTAGTGAGTAGAGTTGAATTTATGTCAATTTGTGGTAAACTTGATAAAGCTTTGATAAATCGACTGGCTAATGGGTAACGAACCTTGTTAATAGTGCAAGCGTGTTGAATCAATTGTGTGCTTAGGCAAAAATAATAAATAAATAAATAAGAGAAAGTATTGTCAAAAAGCTATGGTTGTTGGTTCCCAGCATTTTCGTTATGAATTCCTCCCATGTCCCGTGATCTACCTATATTTTTCTGTAGTCGTTTTCTTTTTTATGATAATTAATTAAGCTCCTCGTTTAAGCTGGATGAACGGTGAAGAATTTATGCATGAATATCATGTCAGCTTTGCCCTTTTTATGGTTGTTGCTATCTTAATAGTGATGCTCCGCTGAACGTGGGCCAATAAAACAAGACAGGGCAATAGACAAAACGGTTGATGTTGATCTAGCCTCCCTGGACCAGAGGTCCACCAAAACGGATGTGGGCTTGGAAAGCTTAATCATTGTGTCAGGCCCCTGTTAGGCTTTAGAAGACTAAAATATCGAATTTCATTTTTTCTTGGGTCCGGAGTTGGGCCTCATCAGCCATGTTAAGCCATGAAACTCCTTTTTTTTTTTTTCTTTTATTAATGAAACATTCGAAATAGGCAGGGTCATAATTTATTGCAATTAATGCCCACTCTGGCCATGAATGCACGCATGTTCTTTTTGCACCAAAACTCTTGATAAATTGAAGTACAATATTGTAGAAAACAAAATTAGAGAGAAAGGAATATAGTGGTCAGCAATCAACCAAGTTTAGTTTCCGAGTCTCCAGTTTGGTTGTCATTAGACTTCTTAGACTTTTACGTGTTATACTCACAAGTTGGCAGGGGGCTTTTATTCGTAAAAGATAAAAGGATTAGGCTAACAAGCGCTTTTAGTTTTTTTTTCCCTTTTTTTTTAAAAGATTTTTATTGAATAATATCTCATTTACTGTGTTTAAAATTATCAAATTACCTTTCAATCAATATATTTAAAAGAAATTATCTCAATCAAAATTTTAAATTTCATGAGCAAACTAAATTAAATATATATATCTCATTTAACGGTCCATTTTTGAAGTTTCTTTTTATTTCATTATTAGTGCATAAAAAAGGTCTCTTAATTTAATACAAACATATATATATATGTATTACTATAAATCGTATATATTAAATATTCTTAAAAAAATGTCCTGTTAACAAAATCCAAAAACATAAAATGGAATACTGATCAAATGGTATGTTTTATTTAAGTAGTGATGAGAAAAATGAAATTGATTTAATTTAATCCTGCTCTTAGCTTGAACATTTTCTAGTTCTATGTAGATTGCAATATATCTGTAAGAAAGAAAGAGATTGTAAATATAGGTATTTGTCAATTGAATTAAACTTTAGGCTTTGCTTTGAAAATTTAGAACAACCTAAAACAACAAATTAAATAAACCCAAAACCCTTTTATCTATCAAACTTACGTAATTAACAAAACAAAATCAGATAATCACCCAAAAAGGTTAAATCAGAAGAAATAATTGCTTTGATCCACAACATCTACACTAGCAGAGCAAGAAAGCAACCTATTGAAAAACCTAAACAATGCAACCTTCACTTTCCTCCATACCAAACACTTCCTTCTGATAATTCTCTTTTGGTTGCTCCTCTTCTTCCCTTGAACCACCTTCTCCTTAACTCTCCCAAAGCATTTCACAGTCTTTTCGGGCACGGTTTCTTTCCTGGAAAACCTATAGCTCCTCAGATACATCTGCCGGCAAGAGATACTGTCAACAACCCTAGCAGGTGGTCGACCATGGATGGAGCCTGATGATGAGCTCCTTGACCTCACAAACTCTGCATCCGACTCGGGCCACTTGTAAAGATTCACATAAGTTGCCCTGACAGGCACCCGAGGGTCTCTAGCATCATTCAAACAACTAGAAATGCAAACAGAACTCATTTCTTCAAAGAATCTTTCTTTGTTTTTCTGGGGTGTGGGTAAAGTTTGATCAAATTTATGAACTGGGGTTTTAGTTTTTTGGAGTTATAAACTTGAAACAAAGCTTAGATTGCAAGAAAAGATTTAGTATAATGAAAAGAAAGAAAAACAAAGAAGGAAAGATATGATGGGGAATTATGGCGTTGGTTCCAAGTGGGATTTATGCATGCGCCTCATTTAACATAATTAAAGCAAGCAATGAAGATTTTTTTTTTTTCCCCTCTCTTTAGCAATGGCGTGCTATTAGGCAAAGAGTGGATAGGCTAATGATGTTTATTTCATTGACCAAATTGGGCCGCCATTAAGTTGAGTTTTTAAGTCAAAACATTTTGACGGTTAGATTCATTCATATGGGAGAAGGTTCTTATGTTGAAATTAACCTAATTACCTAATTAGTCTCTTTTTCATATTAAAAATTCATGAAATTAATATCCATTATTGGATTTAGTATACTAATATTCACTTTAAATAATAACTTTAACTAATCTTAAAAGTGTTGTCAGCAAAATCCTTATTTAAAAGAAATTGGTTCAAGCCATTTCATTTCATTTCTAAAAGTTAAAAGCCCAAGCCTTTAAGTCCATAACTTTAAATGCAATAAAAAATATTTTTTATTTAAATTTAATTATAATATTAATAAAAAATAAGTAATAAGAAAATATATATCGTAATGAACTCGTACAACATCACCACCATTATTCTCACAAAGAAATTTTCAGAATTAACAAAAAATTAAATAAAAAATTCAAATTATTTATTTGGTTTTTTTGGTCAAAAGAAAGAAATGGATAAGCATAGAGAAAAATTTTAATATGATGATTGAGCTGCTCACTCAGTCATTGAATTAAAACTTTTCTTCTTACTGTTTATTTTCTTTCTCTTCTACCATGTAAATGCTTCGAGTTGTTATTGCATGATCCCATGTTGCTGGCGGCACAGATGAACTGCATTTCTAGACATGGAAATTTCTCACTTCCTTTTGTTCTTGCTCCCAAACAACAAGCTTAAATAGAACATAATCCTGAAGAAAAATCCCCATGCGAAAATCACCCACAGGCAGTTCCATTTGCTTAACTGGGTGATTCCTTGCAGCTTCAGTACATCTTTCCCGGTTGTTATGCAGGTTGAGTCCGTAAAATTGGTGCTCAAAACATTTCCCATGCTGCTTAATAGATTATCTTTCAATGGGGTTGGGAGTCTCCCAAGGGGTGTATTGTCGAACATTTGGGGACCTCGTGCAAAGCATCTCGATGGGCGGAATTCGTTTTGTAGGAAAGCTTCGTAAGGGTATTTCACTAGGGAGGTGTAATGGAGCCATATCCAGTATTTTGGGAGTCGATCACGAGAAACGAGGAATCCGCAGAAGAAAAGGAAGTAGGATACAACGGCGACCGCCAGGACGAAGGCGAGGAAGTAATCTGGGAAAAGCGCTGCGATGAATGCCACTATCGAACTGCCGGCCCAAAACGTGGCGAAGGTTGTGAGGAAGAAGAAGAAGAACCCAGAGAAGCCACCGGAAAGGCCAATGGCCCAAAAGCTTATCAGTGAAAAACAAAGGGAGAGGACGATCAATGACGGGATTGAGATAAAAGATCGAGCAAGAACGTATGAGGAACGGCGGTAAGCATTGTAAGCCGTTTCTCTCATGAAAATGAATCTTTCTTTGATGAATTCGGGGGTTTCGGTTGTGCAGGTAAAGAGAATTGTGCTTATGGAAATGGCCAAACATCCTAATCGTTCTTGAACTCCTCTTGGGGAATTGTCAACCTTCCAAAACATGGTGCCAAGAACAATCGCAGTGATGATTATCGTAGCTAACCGGAGACCGAACACCTCCGGCATTCTTCTCGAGTTTTTTACTAGCCTTTTGAATAATACCACCACTTCGAACCACAATGGATTGGCAAATGATGGTACCGACGATGTTAGATTCTGGTCACTTGTAGCAGTAGTACCAGTGACTAGTTTTCCTTGAGCAATGCTTCTCTTTATTGCATCTTCAAGTGAAAGACTGGGTTGCTTGGAGACATTGTTATTGGAATTCATTGAGGCCTGCCATGACTTGTTGAATTCAACTAAATTCTGGGTTCCAGAGGGAGCTTCTTCAAGTTCACGGATAAAATCAAGAGCAAACTCGCATGGATTCCCGTTGTCAGGAAATGGATGCCCAAACTCATCAAAGTAGACTGGGAGGTTTGATGGTGAGCCGCTGTACAATGTTTTCCCACGTGATAGGAAAATCATCCTATCGAGTAAGCCAACGATCCTGGAACTTGGCTGGTGAATGGACATGATAACAATGCTTCCACTCTGTGCAATTCTCTGGAGGACCTTAACGACCATGTATGCACTAGTTGAGTCGAGACCCGAAGTAGGTTCATCGAGGAACAAGAGTATCGGATCGTGAATTATGTCGATTCCAATGGAAACTCGCCTGCGTTCACCTCCAGAGACACCTCGATGCCCTTCATCGCCAATCACAGTCCTTGCTGCATTTCTCAACCCTAGTTGATCAATCAAAGCTTGAACCCTCGCTTTCTTCTTTTCTTTTGAAAGTGATCTAGGAAGCCTGAACTCGGCTGAAAACATGAGCGTCTCTTCCACTGTCAGCATTGGGAACAAGACATCATCTTGCATAACATATGCAGAGATCACTTTCAACAGGCCTGACGCCAGCACTTCGCCATTCAAAGTCACGGATCCTTTCAGGCTATGCTTATCAATCCTGTTTGCAAGAGCATCCATCAGGGTCGATTTGCCCGAACCACTTGGACCAAGAATAGCCATGATTTCCCCTTCCCTTGCTTCACCCGAGATGTCATTGAGCAACACCTTGGTATTATTCTCTGGTGAAACAATCGTGTTCTTTCCCAGAAAAGGGAACCTCGATTTGTGGCCGACTTTGACCTCATAAGTTAAGTTGTGGAAGGAAAGAACAAATGGATCTGCTACCGGAACGTTGGAGCTGCTGGCGGTGGGAATATCCAGAACCAGATGATCGTCATTTTTTACTTCATTTTCATCTGGATTAATGAATTCCCTGAATGTTGCAGAGCCTGAGAATTCGGCTTCCGAGGGCAACTCTTCAAGCTCCATTGCTAACTTCGCCCTCTGATCTCTCTTTCTCTCTCTCTCTCTCTCCCTCTCTCTCTCTCTCTTTTGGATAAACAAATATTTGTTTTACTCAAACAAAGCAGTACCCAAATATCTGATATCTTCAGCTATTTAAATCCGGTGTCAATCATTGTCTCCTTCAACTCCAAGTAAATTTAATATTGTAAGATAATAACAACGTGAAACCACGAGGAAGATCCAAAGATTCCCATAAAATATTTTGTTTTGATTACGAATTTATATCAATTTTCAATTACTAGTCTTGAAGCTGATTCAGTATCAGATCTTTAAAGAAAATTGCAGCAAGAATCATGTGTTTGTTAATTAATCTTCCATTTTATGATCTTTCTTGATTCTTAACAAGTTTTATTATTAATTTCATGCATTTCGTAACCTGAAGATCATATTCCAAGCCTGCCAAATAAGCTAATATTATGAATGAAAAATATGATTTGCCGAGATTTTAATTTTACTTGATTTTTTTAAAAGGATTCATGAATTTTCAAACCATAAATTCCCCAAAAAAAAAAAAAAATACTAATAATAATGAACGAGTCTTCTAATCAAGCATACATGCTTTCTGGATTCAGTAAGATTTTGTTTCTGTTAAATGAGGATATTAAAATAATGAAATGTATAATCATCAAACATCTTACACACCTGAAGCTTCAAACTTCATATCTGTTTAGACCTGTTTTGACAGAATGTTCCAAATGAAACAGACTGTTCTTCCTTTAAGACTCAAAAATAAAATTGAACCCCGAAATTAAACCCCCAAATGGATAAATCTTTGATGCAATTAAGGCTATTGTCTGCAGCTGAGAAATGAGCTTTGCTTGTTCTATTCTCCTTAAAAAACTATTTTTGTAATGGTGACTAACTATCAAACTCAATCCATGTAAATTTTAGTCAAATCACTCAAATAGTAGTATTATAAACAACAATTTGAATCGACCCTTTTTTAGATTGACGACAAACAATTGCTTCTGTTTTTGCCTTTTTAACTTGTAATAATTAAGGATTTTTCTGTCGGACTCGAATCTTCCTACCAAGATTTTTTTGGCAATAACATATTGCCAATCGTTTTGCCAACTTCTTATTTTAATTTAAACACATTTAGACCAAGTTTTGTACTAACTTGGAAGTTAAGTTAATTATGTCGGGAATCAAACACAACCTGCTTCATGATTAATTTCCTTTTTTATTCATTTAAAAAAAAAAAAACTTGACATCATTGAATTCAAGATTTAACATTTAGGTTGAATGAATAGATGTAAGGATAGAATTTATTCTTTTGATTATACTAATTTATGTTACACGTGGAATATGCAATAAGTAAATATTATATTTATTTTAATATAAACAATTTACTCTTTGATTTTTTTTTTATAAATGACGATTTTTTTCCATTATATTATTAAATTATAGAAAAAATTATCAAAATTATAACAAAATGCTAACAAGTTTATTATAAATTGTCATGTATTTCATTATTACAAATAACGTTTTTTATAATTTTAAAAGAAAATCACATAAATTATCACATTTAAATGGTACGTAATTGTTTAGTACAAGTAAAAGAAATTTTGCGAAATGAACAATAATGAAACACGTATGTTTGTCTTGCAATTTTTTTTTTATTTTTTGATATTTAATGTTTTAAAAATTAAATTTTAATCACTAAAATTACGAGTCTAATTTTTATGAATATATCACAAGTTGATCACCTTTGATAGTTCCATATTCATCTTTATTACTTTAGTTAATCAAATAATCGTATTTTTTATGAGAACTTATCACCTATTTATATTATAACCTTACAATTATGCTTAATTGAATTAAATGAAAGTTGATACATGCAACATTGACAACTCACTTTTAACTGTGAGTTTGAAATTGATCTCACTACGTATCAATTTCTTTATTCAATTAAATATATTTATAGGATTGGAGTTTAAAAAATTGCTCATGATAATTTTGTTTTAAAGTTGCATTACAAGCTTAACATCGCTAATGTGCTTGAGTACGCAGTTTCATCCAATTTGAAGTCAACAGCGTATTTTAGGCAAGGAATTCTCACTTCCTCTTGTTCTTACTCCCAAACAACAAAGTTAAGTAGAAGAGAATCCTAAAGAAGAATCCCAAGGCTATAGTAACCCACAAGCACATTCCATTTGTTTAACTCAGTGATCCCTTGAATCTTTAACACATCTTTCCCAGTTGTTATACATGTTGAGCCTGTAATATTAGTGGCCAAAACATTTCCTATGCTAGTTAACAAATCATCCTTCAATGATGTCGGGAGTTCCTCAACTGGTGTCCGGTCAAACATTTATGTACTCCTAGCAAAGAATTTGATGGAAGGAATTCATTTTGCAAAAGAGCTTCGTAAGGGTATTTCACTAGTGAGGTGTAATGAAGCCATAACCAATATCTCGGGAGTCGATCTCTAGAAACAAAGAACCCGCAGAAGAAAATGAAGTAGGATACAATGGCGACAGCCATAACAAAGGAAAGGAGGAAATCAGGCAAAGCACTGCAATAAATGCGACGAATGCACTCCCAGCCCAAAACGTGGCCAAGAATGTGAGGAAGAAGAAGAAGAACCCAGAGATGCCACCGGAAAAGCCGATGGCCCAGAAGGTTATCAGTGAAAAAACGAGGGAGTGGATGATCAATGATGGGATACTGATAAAAGAGTGAGCGAGAACGTATGAGGAACGTCGATGAGCATTGTAAGCAGTCTCTCTCATGAAAATATATCTTTCTTTGATGAATTCTGGGGTTTCGTTTGTGCAGGTATAGCAAATTGTGCTTATGGAAAGAGCTAAACATCCTAATCGTTCTTGTACATCTCTTGGGGACTTGTCCACCTGCCAAAACATGGTGGCTACAATAATTCCAGTGACCAGTATTGTAACTAAAAGGAGACCAAACACCTCCGGCATTCTTCTTGAGTTTGTTACGAACCTCTTGAATAATACCAGCACTTCGAACCAAAATGGATTGACAAATGATGTAACTGCAAATGTTAGATGTAGATCATCTGTGGCTGTGACACCAGTGGCTAGCTTTCCTCGAGAAATGCTCATCTTTATTGCTTCTTCAAGTGAAAGACTTGGTTTATTGGACACAGTTCTGTTATTGGAATTCGCTACGGCCTGCCATGACTTGTTGAATTCAACTAAATTTTGGATTCCGGAGGGACTTTCTTCAAGTTCTATAAAATCAAGAGCAAACTCCTATGGATTTCCATTCCCAGGAAATGGATGCCCAAAATCATTAAAGAAACGTGGGATATTTTCTGGTGAACCACTGTAAAAAGTTTGTCCATGTGATAGGAAAATCAAGCTATCGAGTAGGCCTACAATCCTGGAACTTGGTTGGTGAATGGACATGATAACGATGCTTCTACTCTGTACAATTCGTTGCAGGACCTTAACAACCTTGTATGCGCTAGTTAAGTCAAGTCCAGAAGTAGGTTCATCGAGGAACATGAGTATTGGATCGTGAATTATGTCGATACCAATCGAAACTCGCCTACGTTCACCTCCAGAGACACCTCTTTGACTTTGACCTTGATCGCCACAGTCTTTGCTGCATTTCTCAACCCTAATTGATCAATCAAAGCTTGAACCCTCGCTTTCTTCTTTTCTTTTGAAAGTGATCGAGGAAGCCAGAACTTGGCTGAAAGCATGAGTGTCTCTTCCACTGTCAGCATTGGGAACAAGACATCATTCTGCATAACGTAGGCAGAGATCACCTTCAACAGGCTTGGCTCTAGTACTTCACCGTTCAAAGTGGCTGACCTTTCAGGCTAAGCTTATTGATCCTGTTTGCAAGAGCATCGATCAGGGTCGATTTGCCCGAACCACTTGGACCAGGAGTAGCCATGATTATTTCCCATTCCTTCGCTTCACCTGAGATGTCATTGAGCAAGCTCTTGGTATTTTTCTCGGGTGAAACAGTCGTTTTCTTTCCATAACATAAGAACATTGATTTGCGACCAACTTTGACATCATAAGTTGTTGAAGGAAAAAATAAATGGGTCTAGGGTGGGAATTGGA
>JAQSVH010000014.1:11279281-11313302 GCA_029448705.1 Adansonia digitata
CCTTAATTTGAGTAATATTGTTTATTAATACAAACTTTTTAGTAGCATAATTCCAAATCATATCTCTTTACCATATAATTAAGAAGTCGAACAAAATCCAAATCAGCGTTTTTAATTATTTTTTAAATATAATATTATTAATAATAAAATTTAGCTCACAAATGATTAAAATTAATTATTCCAAATTTAATTTTTTTATAAAAATAGGAGACCCATGCAATGTAGTAGACCTATATTGACCAGTCGGACACAAGATGTACTTTTGGCTTTTGCATATCAAACCGAGTTGAGTTCAAAAGATCATTTCGTTATTAAAAATATTAAAAAGATATATATATATATTTGTTAATGTTCATATATTTTATAATTAAATGTAAATAAAAATATTTTTAATTAATGAATAGTAATTTAAATCATAATGCCTCTAACTTGGGAGTCCTTTACCCTAGTCTTTTACCCAACAATGCCTCCCTCGACCCTAACCAAAGACCTTTCATTTTAAGAGATCTTAGTAAATTAATTGGTAGCGTTGTTAGCTAAAGAACTCTCTTTTGAATCCCAACATGCAATGCCACCCGCAATTGGTTCGATCATTCTTTTTTCATGCATTCGGATGTATGGAGTAACTGGACAGGGAAAATGTCACAGCCTGGCTGCGGAGGCAGTCTTATTATATTATGAATATTGATTGAAATTTAATGTACATGGGAAAGACAGCAGTTACATATGTATCTCCTGACAATGAACAAAACGTCCGATAAATTGTGAACTGGTTTTGTAAGAATTTAAGCAAACTTTCAAATTTGATAGCAGGAACGTGTCGTATTAATGCGTTTAGGCTAAAATTCCTAGCCCCCTGTGATTTCATTTACATTAAAAGATGGCATAATTCAATAACATCGTCAATAGCAGCATCTTTTAACAGTTGGGTGATCCTGGAAAATCCCCTAATGAGCATGAAGAATCCAGGCGACTATCAACCTAACCTTCTCATTTGATCCCTACCACTGCCAACATTAGGCTTCTTATCTCTGTCTCTCTTCGTCCGTGGACTAACCAGGGGCCTAGCAAGAGCCCTGTACCGGCTGTGTATCTGGTTCGACATTCTGAGAAGCAAGGTCAGTCAAAGCTATCACTACATCAGCAATGAAAGGTCTCATATTTGGCTGCTCTTGAAGACACATTGCTGCTACTGCAAGTGCTTGGACTAAGCCCCTTTGAGGATACTGACCTCCAAGCAATGGATCAGCCATTTGAGAGAATCTGTTTAGATCTTTGAATAATGGCCTTGCCTGCAATAAAAGTAGAGATATAACCAGAAAGTTAAAACTTTTGCATCCTTACAGAAAATCACTACTTGTTAGTTCTTATCTATAATTTTTGCTTGTTCTTTTTGCACTACTCAGCAATATGTGAAATAGCTAATGTAATTATTGATTGAAGGGGTTATTACAACAAGATCGGAAGCAAGCCAAAGGTTTAGATATATTATTATCCGTTTCTTACCCATGCTATTAGATTCTGTTCCCCTGCAGCTTTTGAATTGTCGATTGCTTTCCTGCCGGTTATGATTTCTACAAGAACAACCCCTAAGCTATAAACATCTGATTTTAGAGATAGTTGGCCAGTCATTGCATACTCCGGAGCACAGTATCCGTTAGTTCCGACAACCTTTGTAGAGACATGGGTCTTATCGCCAATAGGCCCAAGCTTGGCCAAGCCGAAATCAGATAGCTTGGGAAAATATCCTTCTCCAAGTAAAATGTTGGAGCATTTCAAATTTCGGTATATAACAGGCGGACTGACTTTATTATGTAAATACTCCAAGCCCTTTGCAGCCCCAGCAGCTATTTTCATTCTTGTATTCCAGTCCAGTATTTTCTTATCAGGTGAAATCTCTGCAAAAAAAAAAAAAACATAATAATAATAATAATAAGGCATAAGAAATATAGTAATTAAATAACAAAACATGAGGAGTTAATGTTATACATACTGTGTAAATGATCTTCCAGAGATCCTAAGGGCATATATTCATAAACCAGAAGCCTTTGATCTCCATCAGCACAGTAGCCAGTAAGATTAACAAGGTTGGGATGGTGAAGTAAGCTTAGCATTAAACTTTCAACAGTAAATTCCTTGTTCGCTTGCAACCCATTACGATCAAATTGCTTTATAGCAACAACCTACACAGATCATAAAAACAAGATTTAATTGCCAGTTTGCCACCTTCATGCGAAAGCAAAGCCTGCATTTAACTAGTGTAAGCTTATAAGCTAGTGTCAGTGCTTTTTTTTTTTTTTTACATTTTACAACTAACCTGGTTTGTACTTTCCAGACGCCCTTTGTACACCCTACCAAAATGTCCTTCTCCCAATAGGCATTCTGCTCTAAAATTTTCAGTTGCTGTTGTCAATTCACGAAATGTAAATGTCTCTGCAGCAATATGTTCGCCTCCTCTGCTTTCAGATGTCTCCCTACTTGATGAGGAATCTGCGTTTCAAAATGTCTGAATGAATAAAATGATGATGAAAAATGTTGGAAAAAGCCAATCATAGAATGCATTTGATTCTAGAGGCAAAAACCAACACAGACTACTGAGCTGGATTTTTTGACGACATGCCCGTTAGGATTTGAGACTAATCCATCCTCATTTTTTCACATCTCAAAATCTATCATACACATTGCTTCTATATTTTAAGTCATACGCAACATATGCGAGAAAACTGAGCAATGATTTTGCTACTTTGATCCATCAATTTATCCTTATAAGTTTCAAGGCTTATGAAGTTCATCAGCTAGAAATCCTAATACTTTGTAAAATCTGAAAGAACCCAAAATTGCAAGTAAAATCCATAAATCAGTCTAGCTTGCAAAAGCAGAACCAGTTCCATTCATTACCTAATACCTAACCTACCAATACACATGCAAAGAGATGATCTTTTAAGCTGCTAAAAGCAAATTGAATAAAGAAAAAAAATATAAACAAATTGATCAAGCAATCAAATCCTCTACTTTTTTTCTTTTCCTTTTCCCTTCCAAGCATCCAACATATTGAATCCAAATTTCACCTGATTATCCAAAACAAACCGCAATTACCTAACAGCTGATCAACCTACTTAAATCTAGAATAAAAAGAAAAGGTGTTTATTTTCAACAAACCAATAAAGAACATGAATTTCATATATTACTTAATCAACATAAAAGCTAGAATAAAAAATCTTCTCTTTGAGTGACAAGATGATTAACCTAAAAAAAAAGGGTCAAACTTTTGTTGACTTTTACATTATGAAAAAGCTTTACCTGTCGTAGCTTTGATTTGGTCAAGAGGCATCTGCTCTATCTTATTGTCCTTCTTAGACTCATTAGCTTTGATATTAGATTTCCTAAAACAAGGAAGCCACTCCATGATTCTTCTTCTTCCTTGCTTCTCTCTTCCTTTTTTCACTTCGAAAATAAACTTCACTGCTATCAAAAACCAATCAAAACGTTAAAAACAACATCAACCCATTTCTTGAATAACCTTAACAAAATCCAAAAATCAAGAAACTTTAATGAAGATTTCAAAGATGGAAGGAGCCAAACGTTTTTGTTGCTCAGTAACGTTTACTTTTTTCCTTTTTTTTTTTTTACTAATTTATTTATAGATTACGTGATTGACTTAAACATTACTTTTTGGACCAGTTACGTAAATTGCAAGGAAATGTAGTAAAATTAAAGTGGCCCGAAAACTTGGGTCCCTATTAACGGCATTCAATGTTATCTTCTCCGATAGAAAAAGATGGGGTTTTTCTAACCGTCCGATTTGACTAGAAATAAGATAAGACCAAAAAAATGGAACAAAATTGATCCAAATTATTTAAATTTACACGTGGACTTTGGTTTATACATGAAGATTTTGTTAACCAATATTTTAAGAGTATTTTTTGAAATTACTATATTAAATAAATAACTATATTTAATTCATTTGAAAGTGATTTTTTTTCAACGAAATTCAGTATCATTAGCAAAATCATATATGCAATTTGTCGCATGGGATAGAATAAAAATTTAAATATTAAAATTCAACTTTTAAACAAAATAACTTTTTTATAACGATTACATATATTAATTAAATTATGACCAGGGTTGGTTGCTGCTATGGTGATTATCTTCTACTTATTAGAGCATCTCCAATGTTGATGGCTATTGGAAGTTCAATGGCTGCAAATGCCAATCGAACCATTGTAAACGTAATTCAATTCCAAGGATAATTTGAGAATGAGATCTCGGTTAAAATACACCAGAAAATCTAACCATTAGCCAATAGAACATGATTAAAAGGTTTTCGAAAGCAACCTGTTTTTCGATGATGTTCATTAATCCAGCACACGAAATGAAATGGGGTTTTATTATAGTTTCTACCTTCTCCAGTTCCCTAAGGCACAAGTTTTAAGTCCATGACAACAAATTATAAAGGGGAAAAAAATGTCTATAGCAACAAAAACATAGTTCATTAAGTCTAACATTCTCAAATAGTCTTTAGACCAACGTCTTGTCATAATGTGCAGATCGAACCTTGTTATAGTATCAGCAAGAGGGTTTAATTTGTTATTTCTTGTTCTGCTTGTTTTCTTGTTCACTATCTGTGGCATGAATTGCAGTTGGATGCTGGTCATTGTTGTTCACTGTTTGTCGCACGAACTGCCCTCGGATGCGAGGTCGTTGTTCTGCTAGTCTTTTCCTGCTTTGGTACCGAACCTGGAAAAAGCCAAAGCATTAAGAAAAGTTACCCCGAGTCTCTGAAATTAATGAGCTCCAAGTGTTTAAAGGGGGAAAAAAAACAAATGTTGCATTCCACTATTGATCTTCAAAAACTGACGAGCCTATGTTTCTGTAAAATACAAGGGAAGTAACCAGTTCCCATATAGTTGGAAGATATCAGAGTGAGATTGAAGCAAATTAGTTTTTCCTAGTCAAAATGGAAACAAAATCTTGTGTTTACAAAATTCTCATGCATGTAAATATGTCCATGTCAGAAATAAATGGCATAACATGCGCTGGTGGCTTGAAGATTTTTTAAGGAAGATTATGACTACCTCGCTTATTATTAAACACCTCAATGTTAGTTACCTTTTTCTGGAAGCATCTCTCTTTCCTCTTCTGACGAAATTTGGTCAATGCAGCTGCCCTATGAGCAGACTTGCTCTGGTCCACCTTGCTCCCGCTCCCACTTCCACTTGCATCACCAGTTCCACTCCTCCCAGCTATTCCATTATCACTTTCAATGTTTGTGCCTACAGTGTTGACTGCATTGCTACTTCCGTTTGGCCCATTGCTTCCATGGTTACTCCCTGAGGCACTACCGTTGACACTGTGGTTGCCCGCATTTCTTTCAACAAGTCCGCTCAACACATTGGACGACCCACAATGAGGAGCATCTGCTGCCAATTTTTTCAAGGATAAATCATCATGTTCTAGTGGCTGCTGCTGCTGTTGCATACTCTGAGTAAGATGGTGATGTTGATCGTAATGCTGCGAGGGGTGTGGCTTTTGGAGTTCTTGATGTGTCCCTCTAGGTTGAGCCACTCCTGCTGTAGTAGTTACATCACCAATCTTGTCTAATACAAATTTCTGAGTAGCACTTGAAAGGTTTGCAGCTGGCTTACTCTTCTCAACTTCTGGCTTGGCAAAAGCATTATTTGTCGTGGAGCCCATATCAATGTTATTGCTACCAACATTTGAGGATTGATTGGGAAGGTCATTAACCAAATGAGATTGAACATCACATATTGATCCTTTTCTTGTCAGTTCTAAATTATTATCAAGAGCAGACAAGCTTCCAACGTTGACAATGGGAACCTTATTTGCATTTGATGCTGCATTATATCTGCAGGCAATAGACATAATGGTCAAAACTAATCAGAATTCAAAAATCTTTACAGAATACTTTTCTGGGATCCAATTAAGTTAATATTCCTAAGAGTTAATCCCTCATTTATACCTTGAGAAGGCTGAAGAGTCTGAACGTCTCAAAACATTTCGCTCACCCCTAGCTAAAGTCCAAGAATCTTTAACTCCTCTAAGTCTCTTCGAACCAAGTTCAATAGATAGTAGTTCTTTAGAATCAAGGATGGGGTTGTCATTGCTATCTGAGATCTTGGAAAGCCTGTTAGAAGCCTCGTACTTGGCACTCTCCTTCTTCAGATCAGTAGTCTTAGTGGTGATGCCAGTTTGATTAGCAGCTTCAGGCTTTAGTTTGCTGGATGGACTTTCACCATTGAGGTCCAGCTGCCTTTTATCAATCTGTTCATTGAACTTTCTGGAGCTCATCTCAAGCAGGTTAACCTGTTTTGTTCCTACTGTTCTGACGAGGACCTCAACCGGATGCTCTGGTCGTAAATCTCCATTTCTAGACATGCCTATATCCAGGTCTTTACCCATTGCAATGTTGTCTGCAATAGAAAGCATCAAAAAGGCTAAAAGAAGAGAGACATGGCAGTTTTACCAGTAATGGGGAAAAAAAGTAAGAAGCAACTGAAAGATGAAAGATGTTGACCAGCATGCTATGCTTAAAGCTAGGGGCATAAACGAGACAAATGTACTCACAAGCTACTCGAGCTCGGCTCAAAAAAAAAAAAAGCTCGAATTTGGCTTAGTCATTGTCAAGCCAAGCTCGAGTGAGCTGAGTTCACAATCTTAATGCTCGAGTCGAGAAGCTCGCAAGCCTAATTGAACTTTCTATTTTTAGTTATTATAGAAAAAATCTCGCTTCAAACTCGAGTTCGCGCACAAACAATCAAGTTTGATGTTAAGCATGGGAAACGGGCTCTTTTACTAGATAAACAACCCTAATCAAATGAGCTCAAGCTTAAAAATGACACTCAATCGAGCTCGAACCAAGCATGAGCTTTGAGTTTCAAGTCAACCTCGAGCTTCTTACTACTCGGATTGATTACATCCCTACTTCAAGCTACACATCTAAAATTCATGTTTACCAAGCTGTTCATCTCGTTCTTGGCACCCCCTTGCTGCAGCCACTGGCACACATTTGTTCCCAGATATCTCTGCATTAGAGTGGACCACTTGGGCACATGTACTATCAGGGCACTCAGCAACTTGATCCAAGGGCAAGACTGGACGGGGGCTGTCAACTTCTACTGCTTGTTTTGTCCAAGAATTCTGCAAAAAGAAAATACACACAAAGTTTTCCACTACCTATATGTATAGGTTTCAAACAATTTCTATAAACTTTTGATCCAAGTTTTGAGAGCGATTTAGTTCAACCATTAAGGATGAGGCATTACAGGTAAAAGCCCAAATACCACCACATTTGAAGTGATTACGAAGATGTGGCATCTGTAGATAATTAGCCCTAAATTTGGAATGAATAAAATAATTCATGCAGACTACCATAATATGGATTAAGGCTCAGCTGAAACTCAGCAAAATAACGAAGTTCTGGAAGTTTTTCAATGGATTTCAAAGTTGCATTTTATCACAAGGTCTTGATTAGAGGAAGGACCCATAATACTTATACTGTTACATGTGTCAGTCTGAAATTGTTGCCAAACAATAAATAATGCTGTTGGAGTCTTAGAGATCAGAACCTACTTGTTCTCTCTTCATATAAACAACCATTTAAGCACTGGTATGAGCTACTCAAATATTTTGATCAGACACTACAAGGCTCTCTTTTCGTGGGAACATGTGCATCATTTCCTAAGCAAAGGTCAGCAAAGGCAGAGCTTAATTGTTAATCAATGACCTATAGTTGCAGATAGCACTTATTTCATGCTATAGGGGTTTCAATGAAACATTGTGTCTTGATATTAAACTTGAATGAGTTTAAGCCTATTACAACTAAAAGGAAATATCTTTAAATACTATAAATTAATACAAATGGAGAAAAAAACACTACCCTCACAGCATTATGACAAACCCATGCAAGAATAGCAGTTTCAGAAATCAAGTTGCTAAATTTAGTTCATTGCAATCTATGGCCTCAACTTCACTACTAGATATTAACCTCAAAATAAATAAATAAAAACACTCTGCAACTTAAGGATAGACTTATAATACCTGGGTTCCACTTCCATCATCACTACAGTCTCCAACATTTAGACCAATGCTGTCATTACTGTCCTCGTCATTGCTGCCAGTATTGTTGTCAGACTTCTCAACACTCTTTGATTTCACAGATTTTTGAGTTTGTGTTCCGCTCTCACTTCCACTACCACTAGACTGAGGAAGCAGAAAATCATTTGGCAAAGAAACTATGAAAACATAAATTTTAATCCAATTCTCTCTCTTGACTTTTTTTTTTTTTTTGATGTAATGATGAGAAGTAAAATACCATGATAACGAAGTTCTAGAAGTTCTCCTTATCAATACTGGTCTGAGACATTACCTTCTTCATGCAATTGGAAAATAAACTAATAGAGTAAGCTTTTAGTTACAAATATTTTATCTATTATCTTGAAAATGAAGCAGGAAACAATAAGAAATACTTGCCGGTACATAGTTTCCAACATCTACTTATCATAGTGAATCTAAACCTGAAGTAGGAAGTTAACTACTCACACTATGGCATCTCCTCCAAACATGCTGCCAAAGGTTCTTAAGCTCATTCTTTCGAACAGGCTTCACTAAAAAGTCAACAGCACCTTTTGACAGACACTTAAAGACCAGATTCATTGAATCCTGAGATGACATCACTGCATGCATATCTCATCAAAAGCAGTAGTTAAATGTATCTACTAAAAAGATCTCAAATTGAAAGCCAGAAAAAAAAAATGCTAGAACAATAAACAAAAAGCAGACAAGACTTACTGATCACAGGAACGTTTTTACGCGTTTTGTGGCTCATAATCTTGCTCAAAAGAACAAGGCCAGATAAGGATGGCATTCCCACCTCAGCCAATACAAGATCAATATGATTGGTCAAATCTTCTAATATCTTCCATGCTTGTAATACATTTGCAGCTTCAACAACTGGGAATGTGAAGTGAGTGTTTCAGTTAGCATATGCTACATGAGCTCCTATGTCTCACCAGACAATTGATATGGCAAGCTTTCCAGAATGGAAGTGTGTCCCAAACAGGAGTAAATATATCTCTTATGAAAAGAGAAGAAGAGGAGAAGAATCAAACATGAAATAATTGATAAGAGATAAAAAGGTATCATAAAATCTCATCATTAAAATCTAACCAAATATCAAGGTATCATCAAATTTAGAATCATATGAATAACCTCCAAACCATGACAGCATTGTTCCAAGATAATAAATTCTGATGCACAAATCTATTATTTCGCATCTTTTCAGCCAAAAAAGAGATCTGGATTGTTCTGTGTTACAATCCTAGAAAATGCTTGACTCACTCACCGTCGTAACAGCAATTGCGCAGAAGTGCAGTGACAACATGGCGAGTAGAATCATCATTTTCTACAAGCAGAACCGTAACTGTTGTTAGATGCAGAAACCTCTGCCAATAACACATCACATTTTGAGACTGTTGCTGTGGCATTTGCTGCACAGCAGCGGCCTTAACAGCCCCAACATGACCATCTTTCACATTTTGCGCAATCTCATTAACTTTCAGATCATCTCCTTCCAGCATCACATGTTCATCAGCCACAACTCCATTTTTAGTTCTCCTGTTACCATCATATAGCTGATGATTTAGTTCTTGTAACCCTTTTTCACCATCACCATCACTATCAACGTTCATCTAGACACTTCCCTGTAAATCAGATTAGAAAAGACTGACAACAATAAGGACAGTCAAACATTGGAACAGTGAAATCCTACTTCAATCAGAAAAAGAAATAGCACATAGCTCCGTCTGCAATAAGCCGAACCTCTTCAAAAACAGACAGTTCAACCTAAAACACGAGCAAATCACTAAGGAGATCCATAAATAAAAAGTTAAACAAATCACCACGATTCTAATATTCAGAAACCAACTCCACAGTCCATACCCCCTAAGCTGCTTTCACCTTGTACGAAACAAAAAGAAAAAAAAAAAAAACAGAGCATCCTATCAAAATAATCCACCAAAATCTAACCATTCAAGTTCAATCAAGTAAAGCGCCCAATATTTTCCACGTTGAGGAAAAAACCTACTGTACTACAAAACAAGCTTAATTTTACACATAAACATGTAACCGCATATTAATTTTAAATTATTAAAATAAATAAGTAAAAAATTAAAGGACTTCTATGCCAAAACCCTAATATCAAGCGCCTAAGATCTGCTCCTAAAATTAAGTAAACTACTAAATTGAAAGATATAAACAGTTATAAGTAAACTACTAAATTGAAATTTTTGAATAACCAACAGCATCATTGCTTAGCAGTTCGGGAAAAAAAAAAAAGAAATCTACGGCAAAAAGTAATGGAATTCAATAAAAGAAAATTATTCAAATCTCATATAGAACTAAAGAACTTACAGGTGTTAGAAATGAAGATAATCCTCGGCGAAGCTTCAACCAACCACCATTATTGAACTCGATCGAATATATATTTGAATTTTAAAATAACATTGCGCAAAAAAAAAAGCAAAAATTAATTTCAAAGCGTAATTTTTACATTAAAATGAAAAAAATTTCAGTTATTACCAAATAATTTCCTAAATTTATTGCAGATTAAATTTTTATTTAAAAAAAAAGAAAAAACTAAAATTGACTGCCTGAGAAACAGAGCGGCTCGGGAGGAACAGGTATCGCCGACCTTTTGTCTGCGAGACGCAAGAGCGAAGAAGATATTAAGATGAGTCCAACTATGCTGACGTGGATAAAATGGAGGTGTGGATCTTGCCGAAATTCCACGTAGGATGAAGATATTTCCACCTGGGTAAAAAATTTGGGGCCGACGGTCTTGCTGAGCTGGACAAAATCTAAAGCGGGGAGCTCGAGTGTCCCGATCGCATCTCTAAAGATCTTGGAAATCTCGTGCGCGACACGTGGCTTGTGAAGAGGTGGGGAATATCGAGACGGGAGTGTTACGTCGTTTTCACTGCCGTCAAAGGCGGCGTTGCTCATTTCAAATGATCCCATTTGTTTATGCTTTTTATGGTTAAATAGCAATCATCACGGCGTTAAGTTCCAAAGTAGGCTTGCTATTTCAAACGAAATAAGTATCCGCAACTTTGGTTGGTCTAAGATGTACCGTGGGAAAAATATCTAGCTGAAATAGCAAGTCTAAAATGTACCATGGGGAAAACTAAAATTATGGATTTTTAATTTTACAAATTAGATTGCAATGCTAAAATAAACATTCGATATTTATTATTTAAATATATATTATTTTTATATAATTAAATTACTATTATGTATATAAATTCAAATATTTAAATTTTTTATTAAAATTTATATTATTCTTATAAATAATAAATTTAAATATTTAAATTTATTATTTATTTATTATAAAATGTAAATTTTATATTCATCGAAAGAATTGAATTTTGGTTTGCAAGGATAATTAAGTATTGAAATTCAAAATTTTATTAGATTTGAAATCTTACAATAATATTATTTAATTTAAATTTAAATAATAATATATAAATAATAAACTTAACATGAATAATAAATAATTTTTAATTTTAAAATACCTAAATGACTTCATTAGTATTATCTATCATTTATAATTAAAAATTATTATATATTTTATTTTTAAATTAAATTTTAATATTTTAAATTAATTTTTAAAATATGTATCACTCATTTATGAAATTAAAAAAAAAAATTGTTTAGACTTTTTTCTCTTTCGGTTCTCCAATCAACGTTCAACAAACAGTAACAAGGAACGACACAATCAAAAGTAAACTGACATCATTTTAGTTTATTTTAATAGTAGCTTTAGCTTAGATAGTGGCGTCCGTGTTGCTTCTTATCCCGGGAACCAACGATTCATGGACACACGCACACTTAGCTTTCTCATTGCAATAATTAAACTTTTGATTCGAAGAAGACAACCAGCTCAACTTCCTTCATTTAACTTCCCAAGAAAACTGCCATTTAAAAAGAAAACAAACAAACAAGACTGGCATGATTATTCAATTGTAGCTGTTTCTATGACTGTCGAGAGAAATAAAATCGACCGACCATAGCTTAAAAATAATATAAAGATGTTTGTCTTCTGACATTTTGTTAATTAATTAAGATATTATTAATTAAAAATATTTTGTCATTGAATTTAATTATTTACAATTAATGTTTATAATTTTAATATTTAAAAAGTTAAATTTCCTAAACTATGTTTGATTGGTTCCTTTTTATTTTGCTTTTGATATTAAGTTCATTTTTTTTATTTTTTAGATTTTTCGGCGAGAAAACAAATTAAAAATAAATAAAAATATCAACCAAACGAAATCTATTAGTTTTAAACGATGTTTTTTTTTTTTGCCACTATTTTGTACCGAAAGATGATTTTTCTTTTTCTTTTATATACGCGGGGATAAATACCCCTAAGTTGTAGTTAGATTTTTCTTTATTTTCGTACATTTTATATTGATAATGAATATAAATATTAGTTTAAAATCTAAATAATTTAAATAATTAAATGAAAATTGGATTTCATAACATAATTAAAATTCAAGTTTTCAAAACTTTTTTTATGCAGTATATTGTTATTTTAATTTTTGATATTTTATATAACACATTCAATTCTCTAACGGAGAATCGCGTACAAATGACAATATATAGATTATAAATAAATAATGTGCCCCAATGAATCCATTGAAAAATCTACTAACACTTTCCTAAGCAATTACCTAATTCATATATATAAACAAATGCACGAAAAATGATTAATTAGATTAAGTTGGCTATTTGAATAGTTAAACTAACAATTTCGGCACATATAGGAGGATCACAAAAACAATTATCAAAGCAAAGATTTATTTTTGAATGCTTGGTAATCCAAATTCCAACATTGTCAAAAATTAATGCATATCATAAATAAATATCATAAGTCGTTTTCTTAAAGTATCCAAATTTTAGTTCTCTATGGATGTCAAAAGAAATAAAAAAAATTTTGAATCCCAATTAAAAAATGTGATCTATACAATGAAAAAGCAAGGTTTATTTCAAAACAATAAAAAAAAACCCATAAACAACAATATCAGAAAATGTTTAATTATTTTTTTTTTCAAACAAGTCTTTAATAAATAAAGTAAAAATAAAAATACTAGTCTTATTAACAAGCCTAAAAGAAACAAAAATTAATGAATGAGTGTCTTTTGTTATCAATTTTAACTTCAACTTGACTAAGCTGTACAACTCTAAATCCAAACTGACCCGACCTATTTTGGTAGAAAAATGTCAACAATTCAAACTCGTAAATGATATGAGTCTGAAATGATCCGAATCTAAAATGATCTGAATATGAAAATGGTTAGAACCTGAAGTAACACAAGCCCATAATGACCTGAACCCGAAATGTTAAGAAAAAATGATGAAACCTGACAAACTCAAGTGTTAAACCTAATTGGCTAAAATTGATTAACTTAAATATTAAACATTAATGGCCTAAAACAAAATGGTCATAATCTAGAATGATCCAAACCCGAAATAAATCAAAATTAAAATGACTCAAACCCCAAAAAATGACTCAAAATTAAAGTGTTCAAACTCGAAGTAACTCGAAATTAGAATGACCATGACCTGAAAACTTAAATACTCGAAATGGTTTAATTCGAATTTCACCGTTTATCATTTTATATTTTTCAAGTTAAAAAAATCAAAATAATAAAATTTAAAAAACCAAAAATATAGAAAAAAAGCATGTGGCGCATGGATGCCTCTTTTATTGGATTAATCTATATATTAAATCTGATTGGTCTGAATCTAACTCAAATCTGATTAACTCAAATATTCTCAATTGATTCAAATTTAAAATAAATTAAAATTAAAATAATTCAAACTTAAAATAATATAAAATAGAAGTGACATGTAATCCAAACTATCTCAACTCAAAAAATTAAAAACTCAAAATAACCTAACTGAAATTAAATCAATTCTAAACTAATATGACCCACTTAATTAGAAGATCTGGCGGAAGGAATAAAAAAAATATAAAAAGGAAAAAAAAAAAGAACGAAAAGCAGCCAGACAAGTGGATAGGCTGATTGCTCTTCAAAACATCCAAAATTTATGGGGCAATCTATCTTGGACTCCTGAAACCGTTGCAGTCAAGGGCTGGTTAGACACCCCCTGTTCCAGTTTATGCTGCCGTGATGTGTGATAACTTTACCTCCTGGCTACTACTAGAGCCAACCAGCTAGCCCAGCTGCAACGATGTCAAAATGGCAATTAGAGGTCAAATTATGATACAAATATAGCAGCAAATTAACTAACCACGAATATGCACAGTGGTAAACGGGGATCGCTAAATAGCCTTCTTATATTGTTATGTTAGGCACGTGAAAATATAAATATAAGTTATAATTTTTAAAAAAAAATTTACATATATAAAATATATAAAAATTATATATACTTGTATTGATCAAATAAATTAAATATTAATTACCGTTTAATGTAAAATTATTATTTTAAATAAAAATATAATTAACTTTAAAATGTGCTTTGGTCATTCTTTACAGTTTACATTGCACTCCAGAAAAATTTTTTCTTCAAAAAAAAATTATGATTTTGCTGACGTGCCTTATTGAACGGTAATTATCATGTTCACTTGGTTTCGTTACAATCGCTAATCTCTTGCCACTTGTTACTACCTGCTGCCATAAAACAACCAACGGTTTCAGTTTTAGTTTCAACTCGTCTTTCCCTCTTTCTTCTCTCTCACGAATTTGTGTTCGCAGTTCACGGACATGGCGATTTCTCTCTCGACAAGTCTCTTGCCAAACACTTTCCGATCCAATGGCAACCACGATCGCCGTTCGGCACGTCTGTTTCTCAACCAACCATCGAGTTTCAGTCTCAAACACCGTAAAAACGAGAACAAAATCTCCACACGACAGAATCCGCCGGTGGCCTCTGCTGTCTCTGGCTCTACCGGAAAGTATTAATTTTTGTTTTGAAAGTTGAAGTTTTTGTTTCTTTTTTATTATTCTTTCCTTTAATCGCAGCAAATTTTTTATTTTAATTTGAAGCTGATCAAAGGGTTGAACTTGAAATTGGTTGGTTTTGTTAACAGGACTCCAATCTTCAGGACTGAGTGAAGATACTGTTGATTTATTGGATACGGTCAAAGTGTTTGATTTGAATGGAAATGGAATTCCTATTTCTGATTTGTGGAAAGATCGGAAAGCTGTTGTAGCATTCGCTCGCCATTTCGGGTCATTATTTTTTAGTTGCATCTTTGTGTAGTGTAGGAATTTGAAATCTGAACTAAAGATTCCTAAAATTTCTCAGTCTTTCATTGCTTTTAGATGTGTCTTTTGCCGCAAACGGGCTGATTATCTTGCTTCCAAGAAGGTAAAATACTGCATACAATGTTATAATATTTTGGACTGGGAAAACTAACCCGAACTCGAAAAACCCATCTTACCCAGACTTTTAGCATGTAATAAGAAGCGAACTAACCCTACCCCCATTGTATGCGACATGTATTAACATAGTCCTCATGGTGGCAGGATGTAATGGATAAATCAGGTGCTGCACTTGTTTTAATTGGACCTGGAAGCGTTGAACAGGCAAGTGCACGAACAGGATATGGGTTGTTTAATGCATGAAGGCAATTACATCCGTAGCATGTTCTAATTTGGTAGCTTATGTATTTTTTTTCGTTAAATTTCTAGACCGCATAAATAGATAAGGCTGCTTAAAACATCATTGCATGAAAGCGTGGACTGGGCTGGATAGTTGTTGTGATATGACTAAGGCTATTATCGAATGCAGGCTAAAACATTTGCAGAGCAAACTAAATTCAAAGGAGGTACGAAAATCCTGTCCTGCGTCTAGTCTGTTATCTTCTTATTGCATATTGACAGAAATTGTTTGTTGTTATCTTGTTGGTTCAGAAGTTTATGCAGATCCAAGCCACTCATCATACGACGCGTTAAGATTTGTCTCCGGGGTCACAACCACATTTACCCCCAAAGTATGTAAAGCATAGTTCAATTAATGGCTTTTGTTTCATACGACGCCTTGTGAATTGGATATTTATGAAATTGGATCTCTCTTACTGTAGCAACTTTTCTTATTTAGTTGTTTCCTTGACTGGCAGGCAGGTCTCAAGATAATACAGTTGTATATGGAAGGCTACCGACAAGACTGGAAGCTTTCATTTGAGGAGGACACTGTGAAGAGAGGCGGCTGGTATGTCAGCCAATTTTATCACAATTACCCTGTTTATGAATCAACACCGAGATCTAGTCCTGCTTAACACACATGCATTCTGCAAAAAAAAGTGTTACTTTTGGGATGCACCTAGAATTTTTTACTTGAATCATTAACTATTCTTTGTGTTCAGCAATTAGCACACATTTTACTACAGTACTTCCTGCCTTTTCTGGATGTCATAGTAGAACATTTCAATATGCTTATGACCAAACAATCTAGAGATTAAAACATTAAGTTTGCATGTGGTTCCTGTAATTTTTTTTTTTCCATCTTTTACCATATTTCGATAGTGCAAAAAACTAAAATTTACAAATTAGTAGGAACTTGTCACTTTCTCCAATTTATACTTAAGGTTGTATCTGTATGATAAGTGATAACCATAATTTTCTGCGTTCATATAATTCGTTCAGTGTTGGAGAAAGACTGTTTGAAGTCTTAACTTGGTACATAATGTTTTCTCTGCAGGCAGCAAGGTGGAATTTTAGTAGCAGGTCCTGGCAAAAAGAACATTGTATACATTCACAAGGTATGTTGCCTGCCAAGACGACGAATCCGAAATCATAATGATAAAGGGAATTTCACCATCAATTTCATCGGAAAACCATTAGTAATTATCATGTAATAATTCGTCATTGCTTCACAGCCATTTTTCCCTGACTTGGGCTTTAAAATCCATCTTCCTTGACAGGACAAAGAAGCTGGGGATGATCCAGAGATTGAAGACATTTTGAACGCTTGTTGCTCATGAGAAATGGGAAGCCCCCATGTATAAATTTGTAATCTTCATATACATCTTCATTTCTCCTGAAATCTCGTGTTTAGAATCTATCATAGCGTAAAATATGGGAAATTTCAGTAAATTCTCATCCCTTTTTTCCCCCTATAAAGCGTGAAATAGCGCCATTCTTAGTTAAGTACAGTTAGACTGTCAGACGCTGCGAGCCGGTGACGCCTTAACAACACTAAAGTCCACGGATAAAGAGAAGGTGAAAGTAGTGTATTACTTTCTTTTCGTTTAAATCACTTAAATTTTTTTTTGAAAAAATCATTTTAAATAATTATTTATTACGGATACGAATTCGAAGAACTCATTAATAATTTTTGTTTTCTTTTTATTTTTTAAACTTTATTTAATGTTCTTTTAAAAGGAAAATAAAGAATAAAATATTTTTAAACTCGGTTTTGGGCCTTTAAAGTTAGTTCATGGCAAATACCGTGTAAAATTCAAAGCTTCGGGCTACGTATGTCAGCCTCGCCTTCGCCGCCTACACACTTCTCCTCCATTTCCACCTGTTCAATTAAATTCCAAAACCCTAAAATCCTAAATTGGATCACGAAATCAAATCGAAGCGATCAGATTTCTGTTCAAAAAAAATTGAATAAGTTTGATTTATAGAGAGAAAAAAAGAAAGAAAAGGATTTCTAGTTTTTTATGCTGATAAGAGATGCCGCCGAAGCAAGCCTCAAAAGCAGAGTTAGCGAAGAAGCAGAAGATCGTAGAGGACAAAACCTTCGGTCTCAAAAACAAGAATAAGAGCAAAAATGTTCAAAAATATGTCCAAAATCTTAAGCAATCTGTACAACCCAAACCCGACCCCAATAAAATCACTCAAAAGGTTCCGATCATCCCCCAATTACTCCTTTACTTTATACTACTTAATTTAAGGATGTGAAAAATTAAAAATTGTTTTGGTTTGTATGAAAATTGTATAATTTTGTTTGTTAAGCAAGAATATTTAACTCTCTTTTCATGTTTAATTGGTTCAGTTGATTGGATACTTTGATACTCTAGGAAGTGAAAATTCAATGGAAATAAAATCAGATGGCAAAAATGTAGTACTTCCTTTCGCAGTAATTGAGCTTAGACATCAAAATATTAATTTTTAACGGATTTGTAAACTAGCAGAAAAAGAAAGAGGAAGAGAAGGCCAAAGATAAGGAGCTCAATGACTTGTTCAAAATCGCTGTTACTCAGCCGAAAGTGCCCGTTGCTAATTGTTCCATCTTTCCTCTCTGGTTTCGTCGTGATTGTTACTGGATTAAGTTTTGGGATGATTTTTTTAACATGTGTTTATATGGATTGGGTTAATTGGAATTTGAAGTTTTGAAATAATATAATAATTGGGTGCTTGAGCAGGTGTTGATCCCAAGTCAATAGTATGTGAATTCTATAAAGTGGGACAGTGTGCCAAAGGTTTCAAATGCAAGTTCTCACATGACCTGAATGTTCAGAGGAAAGGCGAGAAGATTGACATTTACAGTGATAAGCGTGACCAAGGTTAATTCCATATGAAATTCTATGTTGTTTGATTTTTATCTACTTAATTATGCAGTTATACTGATGGTTGTTCTGATTTTTATATGTTTGGTGGCTTCTTTCTTGAAGAAACGATGGAGGACTGGGATCAAGAAACTTTGGAGAGGGTAGTGGAGTCAAAGACAAAGGAGTATCAGCAGAATAAGCCTACTGATATTGTGAGCTTTTGCTTTGGTCCTTTATATGTTTGATGATTATTTCAAAACAAATATTCCGCTGAACTCTGTATTTGTTTAATGCATATGTTTGCTCATTTATATGTGAAGTGTCATACCTTTGAACTCTGGTGAAATTTTGTCTATTTTGGACATTGGCCAATGAAAAGCTAGTATGAGATGCTTTTTGTTAAATTCTGAACTCTGAAGTGTTTGCAACTGAACGCTTATTATGAAATTCAACTTTTGTGAAAATTATTAATTAGATACGCAGAGGATAAAGAGAGGGAGAGATCAAATCAAATGGCCATGACGATAAAGTTGGCGTAAATTGTATCGTTTAGCTGTGTGACTGGAAATATTTTTCACGTTGTGCTTCTTTACCTAACTTTTGAGTTACTGTGCTCGGTACTGATTTGGATGTATGTGCAGGTTTGTAAATATTTCTTGGAAGCTGTGGAAAAGAAACAATATGGTTGGTTTTGGGTCTGCCCAAATGGTGGTAAAGATTGTCATTACAGGCATGCTCTTCCCCCAGGGTATGTCCTAAAGTCTCAGATGAAGGCTCTGATAGAGGAAGAGAGTGAAAAAACACCAATTGAGGATGAGATTGAGAATCAGGTAATAATTAGATTTGCTGGAATCAACTGGCCATAGTTCCTTACTTTATTTTCATCAGGCATTTAGATTGCCTAAGCAATACATATCTTTGGCTGTAGCGTGCAAAATTAAAAACTTCAACTCCTATGACTCCTGAGTTATTTATGGAATGGAAGAGGAAGAAGATAGCTGAAAGGGATGAAAGTTTGGCTGCACAGAAGGCAGAAAGGGCTAAGAATGACCGCATGAGGTTTGCCCATCACGGCCTGTGTGCTTTCATACATGATTATTAATGGAGAGAGTGTGTGTGCATTTTTTTTTCCCTTGTGAGAGTCATTTGCTAAATTAGTTGTTCTTTGTGCTTTGTTGCAGTGGTCGTGAACTATTTATGTCAGACTCTAGTTTATTTGTGGATGATGCTGAGGCATATGAGAAATACCAAAGAGAGGAAGATTCTGATCCTCTGGAAAGTAAGGTACTTTTTTGCTTGCCATCTTCTATATTCTTTGTGAAGCTTCTGTGAGCTTCATGAATCACTCTAGTGAATGAGAGGTGGAAATGCTGGTAATACATATTTTGTAAGCTTCTATTTGCTCAACAGAAGTAGCAGATAGAGCATTGTGTTTTCTAGGTCTTTTAAATAATAATAAAAAGAATTACGAGTCATAGACTAGTAGTAAAGGTTTCCAAATTTTAAGGAACATAAATTGCTGTTCATTGATTTTAGAAGGAAAATGTGACAACTGCTGCCGTTATGCTACTTCTGGTGCTGCTAAAGTTAAAACTTACCCGTTTTGACACTACCTTACATCTATCATTTTCTAGAGAATCATGCCACAACACATATTATTGACAATGACACTAATATAAAGCTAACGCTAGAACTTGGTGAGATGAAATTGGAGTATGTAGTAAAAACTATTTTGAAATATGCCCATCTTAAAACAGCTTAAAACTGCCCCTGCTTCCAAGGATCTTTTTGTTTCATACCTTGCCCTACCTTGATCCTAAGACGGAGCAGGGTTGAAAAAAGCACCTCTGTGGTTGTTGTGTGTCTAAATTGTCATATCTAAAATTTATTCTTCCTGGTTTGACTGTCATCTTCGAGGAAAATTTTTGGCCCTTCTTTGTAGTACCTGATATTATGGCCAAACCTTGGAAATATGATCTGTAGGTGCTGAACTAATTTTAATCACAGAATAGGATTGGGATGCATGCAATCTATAACACGTTTGACACTACTATTTCTTGGTTGATGCTGAATATTTCTTGTTTTACACATTCATCTTCAGGCCAATAATGAATTTTCTGGTGATGGACCAAGTACCTTAGCAATATCTGCTGCTGATGCTGAAGCTCTTCTGGATGGTGATGACGATGATGATGAATTGGACATGGACGAATTAAATGAACTAGAAGCAAGCTTGGCAAAAACGTCAATTCAAATTCAAGAGCCTAATGCTGAAGCATAACTTTGAGAGGCGCAGAGTCTTCAGTCCACATGCGTTTTAAGGTGTTGACTCTATGATCCTGCTGCAAATTACTTTGATTTCATCTGTAGCTTAAGACCGTTAAGCTTCCCTTTATCCTGGCGGAGTGGCAGTCATCGTTGTCATCCATAAGCCTAGCAGTGCATGAGCATATGGTGAAATTGCAAATCATATCCATTTTAGATGCGGGGTTTCTCTCTATCTATACTGGAATGAGGATCATGAGTATGATTATGTTTTCTTATTCTTTTAAACTTCAAAAGCCCATAAGCATGTCATTCTCCTTTTGAGGAATAAAAGGATCTGAAGTATTACTCTAACGTGATTTACACTGATTTATCATGTGTTGTCTACATATTATTTCCATTGCTTTATATCATCATTTACAGTGCCATAGATGCATGCATTTATATATCTGTTTAGCTTTCTTAGATCATGAAACTCAGTTGAAATTCCTTCACTAGAAAGAAAAAAGGCAGAAGTATTCCTTTGCCGTGCAGCATGTGCATTATGCCTGCCATTAGTTTTTGCCTTAACCTCTATTGATAAGAACGTTCTCTTCAAAGATCTTTTGACAAGTCTCAGGACAGCATTTATGTTTCAGCACTAGCCCTAGAAAAAAGTTAGAAACAAACAAAAAAAAAAGTGTAGGTTAGGACAATAAAGCAAAATGCAAAAGCGACAAAAATCGACACAGGAAACGAGTTCCACTATCGTTAAAAGAAAGAGCAACCAACAGGCGATGCTCACTGCCTCAATGTGGTGTACGAACTAAACATTCATGTCTTTTTTTGGCAACTTAGGATCAGATCATTGCTTCAAAATTCCTTGGTGCAGTGCAATTATTGCTCCTTTCCAGTGCTTTTGTTGCACGGGCAGGTAGAGGTAGAAAATTGAATTTCCCCGAGGACGGGGAAGATTATCATTATAAAATTAAAATTTTAAATTTATTAAAAGTTTATTTTAAAAATAATTATATAAAACGAGTTAAATTTTAGGTTTATACTTGTTTTTTTTTATTACTTTAATTTTGTATTGAAGGTAATCTATCAACGTTAACTTGGTAAAATTTGCATTTCGAGGGTTTAACAGAAGGTCCGGAAGAGTGAGGGAGACAACAAGGGCAGAATTTCAACAACAAAATCGTGTGCATGGAGATCTCATTCGATGGCATGAAGACAACGAGGGCATGGAGAATTTTAAAAATAATTATATAAAACGAGTTAAATTTTAGGTTTATACTTGTTTTTTTTATTACTTTAATTTTGTATTGAAGGTAATCCATCAACGTCAACTTGGTAAAATTTGCATTCGAGGGTTTAACAGACGGTCCGGAAGGTTGAGGGAGACAACAAGGCCAGAATTTCAACAACAAAATCGTTTGCATGAAGAACTCATTCGATGGCTATAACCCTATATGATCTACGCATAAAACAAGAATTACAGGGATGAATTTATGTGGTTAAAAATGATTTAGGCTAGAATTAGTCAAGGAGACGACCTTGGAGTTGCCGGGTCGATAAAAAAAATTTTGTCCACCTTTCCCATGACAAATGCTGTCGAAGAATTATAATAATTTCATCAAATATCATAAATGGTACTGTTAAGCCCGATGCTACTATGGCTGTGGACTGAGTTGCCAGGCAGGCAGTCAAGGGAGGAGATTTGCCCTGTTGGGTGGCTGAAAGAGCCCCCATTTCCTCTGGTTTTTAAGGGGTGGCTTTTCAAAGGTTTTTAAAAAAAATAAATAAATAAAGAGTGAAGAAATCAGTCCCTGCACTTATCTTTGTCTGTCCTTGTGATTTTCTTATTCAGTGCAAAGACCAACTTGTTTGTTGCATGCCATAAATGATCATGTAGGAAAATTAAATTCGATAAGAAATCACCTTATCCAACAAAATTTTAATCTCCCATGAGTACCCTTCAAAATGTACTTTTAAAGTAGATAAAACAAATTCAGTAAAAAAAAAAAAAAATCAGTTGCCGGCCTTCATTAAAAGCAATATATAACAACTGCACTGTGATTCCTGTCCCCGCATGCTCCCACAGTCTGACTAAAATTTTATATACTAGGAATTGAATAAAGAAAGCAGAACACCAATTGTGTGTCCGTACAGATAATAAAGCTTATGTTTCATCCATGCCATCTGGCCCTTGCAGTTCTGCTTTTCATGCATAAGAACCAGAGATGATGGTTGATTCTATATTCATTCTTTCTTTATTGGCCATTTCACGAAAGGACCAAGCGATTTGGAAATTTACAGCACAAATTAATGATGCTGGAGATTTTTAAGCTTGGAACCTTAATTTGCAGCCAAAGTTTTTGTCAGAGAAAGAGAAAGAGATTACATTGCAGAAAACAATGTAGGGAATTGGGGTCGGTGGATAATCAAAAGAAAGATACAAGAAAATTCTCATGGAAAGTACTACTTTCTGAGAACAATGGGATAAAGCAAGCTTAAACCAGCAAATTTTTAGGCAATGCTGAAGATGAACAATTGTTGGGAACTTTGGTTTTTGGAAGCTGCATTTCCTCTGAAGTCACCTTCTTCTTTCTTTGCAACCTTCGTCCCGCTTTGGATGCTACTCTTAACACAGTCTCGATTATAATGGATATCATTCTAACCTTGATCTGCCCTCTTTTTGGAGGTAACCCAGTCTTCTTTACCTCAGCTTTTGCCTTTTCCGTGGCCATTGATGGCAGCGAGTTAAAGGACTTGAACAAGTTTCAGAGGAAAGAAGTCTGGAGTCAGAAAGAAAAATGTTTGTATAACTTTTCAAACTAAGCTACAAATTGTGGCAAATTGGGAGTCTTATATATACTGAAGGGCCACTAGCTTGTCTCCCTTTCCTTTTTGACTGGTGGTGCTGATGACTTAGCTTTTCTTACTTGGTTCACTAGATTTTCCTTTTACCCTCAATTGAATTACCTCGTAAAGTTTGAGCGTGATAACAATATCCAGATTAGTACGTTTATTTTGACTAATTTGAAATTTGCCAAAGATTTCAGTCATTGAGCAAACCTTGATATTAATTCTAGCCAGCATGATTACTTCAACCATGGATTTTAGGATCATAATTTGGCTGTTTTGAAAGTTACTTACAAGTATTGATCTCATTAAATTGTGCGAACTTTAACACATTGTACAGCATCATTGCCAACGAAAACTTAATTGTTTTTTTTTTTCATCTTTGCGGGTCCACACAGAAATTTAAAAGGGTAAAAAAAAAAAAAAAAGCAAGGGAGGGATACGAATCTAATGCTCTCAGATTAGGTGAAACTATATTATATCATGGACTAGCAGAGGTTCAAGTCCACACGTTCACCATGTCAATCTCAAAACTCCAATGTCTCTTAATCATATTATTTTAGGCCATTCTTGTCTGCCTTTGAAAATGACTTTTGATGTAGTCTGCAGTACTGGTCCCCGGACAAGAACTCTAGCTGTCGTCCAAAGGTGAAAGGAAGACTGGAGGTGGAAGCAGAATAGGATTAAAGTCATATTTGGGTCTAGTTCCACTTCCATGAAGGGCTGGAAAACACGTGGAAAAGATAAATGCATTTTTTTAATACATTGTTTTTATTTCTGTTACGAATATAATGAATATTATTATTATTAATTAAAAAAATATTACTAATAAAAAAATTAAAATTATAAAATAACGATCATGTTATCACGTTGTATGTCTTTTATATGCCAGCTTCAGTATGCCAGCTTCAGGATGGTGGTTGGAATCTTCTTGCATTCCTTCTGAGCTCAACCTTAGACATAATCATCCAGAAGACGAGAGTCTGCCAAGTAATTGGCTAACATGAGGTCTTCCAGGGCCCCTGTCTACCGCCCATGCCACCCTCTTGACCTCTTCAACATCTCCAGCAACTGTTGTTTGTCAACCTATATTAGTGTAGGCTGCTAGTCCGGTTTAGATTGCGGGTTGTGATTGTTAATGAATTATTGTTTGGTATCAACAGTTAAATAGTACTAATTAATAGAAGCCAAGAAAAAATTCCTTGAGAAAACAATAAATCAATGAAACAAGACATGTTTCAAAAGATATTCTCCTTAGAGACCCAACTCAGTCATTCAAGAGTAAAGTGTCGTGAATTTACTTGTAAAATTGTGGTTTTACATTGTATTCTTCCGCGTAAACTCATTTCATTCATACAATGATCCTTTTATTGTAGCAAATGAACTGGTTTCTTTTTTCTTTTTCTTTTTTCAAAGGGAAAATTCGATCACTTAACTGGTGCAAGAATGGTATCAGCAAAAGGAATGAGACTACAATAATTGCCCCATTTAAAGTAAATCCTAGACTTGTCCATAACACGAGATTTAATCTCTCTGTTCCTTTTATGGGATCAACCTCTTCAGACAAGGGATAGTTTGATTGTCTGGAATCCCAGGTAACATACTTATCAGTAGAAAACCCTGAGACGAATGACTTTTTGCCTTGCTTCCTGAAATTTGACCGTGCCTTATCCCAGTCAGTAGCGAATTCATCACCTGCAAAAAAACAGAAAGTGATCTTATACCGAGATAGCATGTTAAAATCATTGTTTGTAAATCGTACTCGGATAGATGAACTAGTTGTAATCCGAAAACTTCGTTCGATATCAATGGAAATCCATATGTGATAAAGACTGCACTATCTTGTGCAATATCTGTTTACCCCACATAAAAGTTGTAACCAAAGCGTGCAAAAAAAAAAATGGAGTCGTTAAACAGTCACAGAAACTCCACAAGACAAACCAAGTGTATGATTCCACCTGAATGCTAATGTACTGATGCATACACGTTAAAACAGTGAGAAGAATCGATAAGGGGGAAGAACAATTTGCTATATCGACAACTCTTAACAGAAGCGAGCGAAAACGAGAAGAGTCTTGAACAAGTGCAGGTAGCAGAGCACTAGCAAAAGCTATCTCTATCTAGCATGGCAATTTGCTTGGCTCCATAGTGACTTGAGGAATCACTTTCTTAATTCTGAAGTATTCATCATGCATATCCACATTCCACAAGTCTTAATCTAAAGGAATTTAAATCTTTAAATGTGCTCTCTCCAAGTCAACTAGGTTCAGCCACTGTTGCTTAAAATTCAGAAGGAAAGTACATGGCTTAGGTATATTTACCTAAGCAAATCGGATATTTACAGTACTAATTCCATCCCCTTCCTCCCTATCTTGGATTCAAACACTGTTTCTTTTCAGCTGAGATCGTGTGGGTAGGAACCGTTGAATGTTTGGATGCGCTATGAAATCCTGATTAAGGATTTAAATTATGGTTCAGTCCAATCAAGTTGCATTTATTGCAGTTGTGGAGCTGCTTAAATCCCTAATCCTGATTTGAACTCAAACTAATACAACTCCATTTTGCTTAACACTCTCAACTTATACTAGTTACTGACACTAGCTAACACTAACCCAGATAACCACAATAATACTAAAACTTCGACATTAATTTCAAACAAATTGGCAATGTACCTGAAAAACAACAAAACCTTATTTAATTTCAAACGAGACAGGTGAATTAAAAAAAAAAAAACCAATCATATGTTAAAATACCCTATTTGACATTTAAGTGAAATTCTTGCTGATGTGATAGATAGAAGAAGCCTATGAAGCTGATGAAATACCCTTGTTATCACCGTTTTGTTGAGATTGCTGCGGAGAGTCTTTTTTGGAGCATAAAGTTTTGAGAGAAGAACAAGGAGGATGATTAGGAGAAGATATAGATTTCTGGGATGTTGTCCGAAAGCTGTTGGACTTGGATGTTAAACTCCTGATTCCACCTTGAATATCCATTAGCATCTCAATAATAAAGATTCCACCCCGCCCCCCCCCCCCCCCGCCCAATTCCACCCACTTAGCTTCAATGATCTCTCTCTCCCGTACCAAAAAAAAAACATGTCACCTCAAACTCTTCCATGTCAGCATGAGTAGTTTTCCATTTTTTTTTTTAATTTTCAAAAAGCATTCCTTCTTTAAGTATAGATGTTTTTAAGGCTTATTTTAGCCTTTGTTTCGAGACTAGGACAATTTTAATCAACTTTCTCAAGGGATGTAGCTGTCATGTTATATTAACTGGATTTCGAGAGTGAATATCTGTATAGATTTTTTTTAATACGAATATATTTAATTTTTTATATATTTAAAAAAATTATTTTTTATATTATATTTTAATATATTTCTAATATAAATATTAAATTATTTATAAAAAAAAAGGAAAAATTGAGCAAACATAAATACCATGTAACCACTGTATCTATACCTTTTCATGGCATACATTTTGAAGAGAGACTTGCACAAAGTAAGAGAAACTATTTGGTAATGTTTGAACTTTTTAATCACATTGGATTATTTGTATTGGTTTTAAATCAATCTGTGTTTCTTAAAGTGCTTTAAAGCTATCTTTCCTCTTTTTTCTCCCCTCATTATAATTCCACTATCTTTCAATTTTTATTTTATTAAAAAAGATAATTAATTAGATATTTATTACTCTCTTTGTTTTATTTAAATCCCTTTCAAATGTTTATTTTTTTTGGAATTTATTTAATTTATTTATATTTTTATTGTATTTCATTATATAAAAGAATGCATGATAATTAATAAAATTTTTAAATTCATAATTAAAACAATAATATTATTGCATGTTTTTATTATTTATTAATTTTTTAAACATATTTTAATGAAAAACATGATAACTCTTGAATGACATATTTGATCATTTCTTTAATCAAATTTTTTTTTTAAAGGAGAAGGTGAGAATACAAGTTAAGAAGTGCTAACGCTACCCTCGTCCTAAGTTAATCATATAATTCTAGTTAATCAACGACACTTGGCAGTATCAGGGAGGATTGAGAATCCAGTAATTACATCATATGTTTGGCGTTAAGCCAAGCCACTCAGCCGGCGCCCCGTCCTTCACTAACCTTTGTTTTTAGGTATCTGTGTCTGTCTGTCCACATTCCAATGTTCTAAAAAATTGGTCGGCAGATTGGGCCTAACACAGCACATGGGATGGACTTCCCAGTTATGTTAAACCCCCGCCCGACTGGAACATCATTTTTCCACGTGTCACAACATCCGTTACCTTAAAAGAGCCGGGGACAGCAAAGTGGGCCATAATAAATGCTTTAAAAAATCAAATTAAAAGCTAAATCAATTATATTTTTATTTTAATTAAATCAATTGATAATATTATATAATAAATGTTAATTAAAAATATGTATTTGATATAGATTTAAATTTTTTTAAAAAAAATTAATTGGATTATTTTTTATGTTTTTATTTTTTTCTCAATATTTTTAAATTTATTGACATTTGAATAATTAAATAATATATATTTAAATTAAAATATAATAATAATTTAAATCAAATACAATATTTTTTAATTTAAATAATTAAACTCAAAAAATAATATACAACTAAATATTTAATAAATATCATAAAATTTTAATGATTATACATAATATTAAAAGTAAAAATTATAATTACATTCAAAGAATTTTAATATTTATTAAATAGCGCATTAAAATTTCAAGGAAAAACTATTTAAGGAAGTCAAAAATCAAACCAAATCAAACCCGAAACTCTAGTGGGCCCATGGTTAGGCCACTATTGATTAATTCTCAACCGTTAGATCGTTGAGTGATGTCCAGACAATGGAACGTAAATCTACGCCTCTGTTTTTTCTTTTATTTTTTTTCCTTCGTGTAGTCTTTTGTTTTTTTTAATAATTTTTTAAAAAAGAATAAATTAAAAAAAAAATAAAAACATGAGACATGCAAACATTGTGTGGTTGTTAATTTAGTGGCACAAAAAGACTGGCGCGTAGCTTTCAGAAATCTAAAGGGAGGTGGGACCCACCTTCCTTTTGGGTTTAAACTCCCTCAAACATCGGCGGCGCTTCCAAACGGTTTAACCGGCTTGGAAAATTCTTCTGCATCCCCTGTCCTGCTTTTGTTGCCAACCCATCCCATTACTCTGCTTCTTCCCCAGTGGTAACTACGGTGTGGCCAATTTCACATGAAAATAGTAAAATATCTTTTTATGTAAGGAAAAATATTCTAAATTTAGCAAAGATGCATATTCCAATCATTAAAAATTAAATATTCAAATTTTAATCATCAGCTTTTTCTGCAATTTTTAAAAATATAATTGCACTTCTTTTTTATTAATTTATATTAATATTAAAATCTTTGATTTTAAGTGATACTAATACAGTTAAAATAAATTGTAAAAAGGTATATTAATTTCTTTTAAATATGATTTAAACCTAATTCTTTTTAAATTGACAGTTGTACCTATTTTTATTTTAAAGCTATATGTTGGTTCTTTTATTGTTTTTCTCTTTTATATTTTAAAAAAATCATTATCATTCTCCCCCATTTTTTTTCAATGTGATAAAGTTTATAATAGTAGTATAATATTATCTCATTTAAGAAAATTTAACTTTAAACTTGTTTTCATTAAAATAATATAAAAAAATTAAAATTATCTATTTTACTAATGCAAAGTAAATGAGCTATTTAATGTTTTTCACATTTATATTAAAAAAAATTTTGAATGCAACTCTTTTAATTAAATTAAAAAAATACTAATAATTTTGAGTTAAACATTCAATATAAATTTTTATTTTCGTTTTAGTATCAAACATGAATATAAATGTTAAGAAAAAAAAGTTATGTCTCATATTTTTATGTTAATAATGTAAATATGAATATAAAATAAATTAATAAATATTTTAAAATTGAAACGTTAATAGATATTAAGTATATTGTATTGATTGTGTTATTATTTTTAAATATAAAATATTTATTAAATATGTTATGTTTGTGTCATATATTTGGTATTTGTATATAAAATTATGGAATTTAGGAAGCTCGTCCAATCACATTGAAGTATTAGATGGTGGTCAGTGAATGCCGCACAAGAAAGAAACCTCTCGTTGAGGATAAAGACCATAAACTAAAATCGCGTAGACGAGGAATTGAAACCAGACGATTAATTGAACGGTCCTTAAAGAGTTAAATGCCTCACCAACACCCGCCAGACAACTGAGCTAATCTCTCTCTTCTCTCTCTGAAAGTCGGTCACGACTCGTATTGTGTCTATGGTTAGGTAGCATAAAGCAAAGGCTAAGGAAAGAAAAACAGAGGAAAACATGAATTCATCACCGAATCCTCCACCACAACCGCCTCCGCCGCCGTCTTCCACTTCCACCACTGCCACAGATGGGTCCGGAAAGAAAGTCAGGAAACCTTACACAATTACCAAGTCACGTGAGAGCTGGACTGAAGAAGAACACGACAAGTTCCTTGAAGCTCTTCAACTGTATGTTATTTTTTCTTCTTGTAAAGTTTCTTTCTTCTTTCTTCTTCATATATATATATATATATGTATATATATAAAGATAAAAACTTTTGGTCTATTTTTTTGAAAAAATAAAGTGAACTACGAATACCCAATACTTTGATTTACTAATTTTCTTCGTTTTCAAACTTCCCGTCGCCTTCTTTTAGTGGGAAATTTTCCTTTTTTCATGTTGTTTCTTAGTTTCAATTCTTCTGTTTTGGCAAGTTTAGAACTTAGAAAATCTTGACCGAGTCTTTTCTTGTGCCAATTGTGAAGTGGATGCTCTGTTCCGAGAAATTGATGCTGTAAACTTGGTACTCGATTCAAGTTGTATTGGAGCTTACTTGTGGCTGAATTGGTACAAGAATTTAGCTAATCATAATTTTTAAAACTTCCTTGTCAGCTTGTCTATCGAACCTTGTATGGAGGATGCCAGTGGCAATACATTTGCTTCCTTTTTCGTGTTTCTTTTTTTTTTGCTTCTTGTTTAGGATACGAGTAGCAGCTCTTGCCTTGTTCCTATTTGTGTTTTTTAACAATTTGTGCTGTAAGGATTAATGTTGTTTTACATTAGAAAAACATTCTTGTTAGCCCTTTTTTATATATGAACAGTTTTCTATCTTTCTTGCTGACTTAGGTTTGACCGTGACTGGAAAAAGATCGAAGATTTTGTCGGATCAAAGACAGTTATCCAGGTTTAAAGAAAAAGATTTGATGTTTCAGCTAAGGTTTTTCATCTTTAATCTCATTTTTTAAATGTATATTTGCTGCCTTTTCAGATTCGAAGTCATGCCCAGAAATACTTTTTGAAGGTTCAAAAGAATGGGACAATTGCACATGTGCCGCCTCCTCGTCCCAAGCGCAAAGCTTCTCACCCTTACCCGCAAAAGGCCTCTAAAAATGGTTTGTTTTTTAAAACGGATTGTGATGATATAGTGATTAAATTCTTGGGTTATGTTTACATTTTGACATGCTTCTAAATTACCAGTTTTAGTGCCATTGCAAGCATCCATGGCTTATCCGTCTTCGATAAATACCATTGCACCTGGATATGCTCCTTGGGATGAAGCTTCTATGTTGGTAAACACTGCCTCAAGCCAAATCATGCCACCACAAGATGAATTTACAAGTCTTCGAGGAGTGGAAGGCATGAATTCTTCTCTCTGTTGTTTTCTTTGTTATAATGGTAGTAGACTAGCTTTTTCCTAAAGGAAACTTTCCAGCACTTCTTATGCATATGACGTTACTGATTCAGCTGATATTGGATCGAAGGGCATAGCGAGGATTAGTAACAGTGGTGTTAGTGGCATTGGAAGCTCGAGTAGGACAATACCTAACTCTGATGTATCAAAGCAAGGGAAACAAGCGTCCATGCTTCATGGTACTTGTGTTGACCATAATTAATCGTTTTCTCTATTTAGTTTGTTTGTGCTTGATGGTATAGGCCAACTTTATATTTGTTTTGCAGGTATACCTGATTTTGCTGAAGTTTATAGTTTCATTGGGAGTGTCTTCGATCCAGACACCAAAGGGCATGTGCAAAAACTTAAAGAGATGGATCCCATAAATTTCGAAACCGTAAGTCAAATATGTTATATGATGTGGAAGTTGTGAATAAAATCATAGAAAAACCGGGCAAGATGATCTTGTTTTCAGTTGGTTTTGTATATAATGGCTCATATAAAGTTTAAAAGCAGTGTCTAGGAATAAATGCTGATAATCTTATGTGTTTATATTTTCCTTTTTCACATTTGGTTTGTAAAGTATCCCTTTGGAAATTCTTTAAAATCGCCTTGGGCAGGTGAAAAATTTGTTTACATTTGGCTATAGATCTTTGGAATTTGTTGCATAATTTGGAGTGCATGATACATATAGCCTTAACACATTTCTTGAGTCTTGTGCAAGCTTTAACGGCCAATTTATAGAATCATCTTCTACATCCTCTCATGGATGAATGCAGTGGGAAGCTGATCTTTCAATTTTAATTTCATGTGAAGCAATAGAACTTGGTAGTTACATTCAAGTATTGCAAACCAATATGAGATGTGCGTATTATGTTATCATGGTAAAGCTTCTGCAAATTTGTTTTAAAACAGCCATACTCCATTCAGAAGTTTCTGATGCTATTCTGTATCAGAAGAGATATGTTATGATGTTGCTTTGTAACATCAGAAGACTTACTGAACATGGCTTTTGATTCATGTGCATTTGTCACCCCATAGAATTTCCTTGTTCTAAATCGTTTGAGTTAATGTATGTGATTCCTTTTTTTACTCTGTGCAGGTTTTGTTACTGATGAGGAACCTCACTGTTAACTTGTGTAATCCTGATTTTGAGCCAATTGTAAGTATTCTTATGAAGTTTATGTTTATTCTTCACACTTTATTTCCGCCCGAATTTGATTGGCTTAGAAAACTACGTTTGATGTAAAAATTTCTCACGACTGCGTTTCTACTTCATATGCATGTTCATCTACAATGCTCAAGTACTCGAATGTTTCAATTCGTTCCTGGTTATTTGAACAAGAGAAAACCAAAAAAACTTTTTTTTTCTTATAAGTGAGCATGGATTTCTTCTTTATTTTTTGTTTCGAAGACTGTTCTAATGACTAGTTGATCTCCTTTGACGTTGCAGAGGAAGATCCTGTCCTCATATGATGTCAGCACGAACACAGTGGGAGTTGCCACAGGAATTATTCCTCAAAACCAAATGAATGATATATTGTGTTAAGCTGTTTATGATGCAGGACTTGCCGGCAAGTATGTGCTTTTCATATTTTTCTGCCTTTTTCCTTTCTACTTTCATTGTAACTTCTCCCTGCGGAATCTGGAATGGAATTTCGGTTTTCTTTGACTGCTATCTTAAATCTGAAAGTTCATAATGGGAATTGAGCAGCATGCTGGGAGCTCTGCTAGGTGAAGGAGTTGCAGCCAGCAGCTATAGAAAATGTTAGAAATGTTTTCTTCTACTGACTTTCAAGCTCCTTGACGTCTGGAGAGATCGAACGGAATGGTTGTCACCCTGTCTTTACCTACAACCAGATAGTTGTATATACTCTTTGTGAGGTTTGTCTATTAGCCGTTTTTACCAAATTTCGAAGTGTGCCTCACTATAGAAGTGAAACTACGAGAATTCGACATGTGTAATAAGGATCAATGGTTCTGCCTTGTGAATGTAGCTACAAGGATCTCCATGAGAACCTGATAGATTTCTTATCTATTCCCATATTGGTTTGTTAACGTATATATTCTAGAAGAATATGAACTCTCAGTTTTGACTATAATTTGATGGGATCGTACAAAGATCAAAGGCCGCCAGGTTGCTGATATTCAAGACATTCATGATAGCAGCCGTCTGTGGAGGATTTCGCATGTACCTGCTCCCCGGACCGTGTCTTTCGCCTTTTAGCACGCAGCTCAGATCCTCCATAGTTGGCGCGTAGACGGGGTTCTACCTGTTCCTTTTTACCATTTTAAGTTATTAATATCAAATGTACCAATATCAAAATCGAGGTTTAACAACAAAGCTTACCTGAGTTTAGTTACCCTTAAAGAGTGAAATCCTGAAGTTAAAATGCAGTATTTACAATCTATTTTTTTTATTTTCAAGATGTGATCTACAAAGCTTTTTCCCACGATTTGGTATCAGATAAAAGGATGGTATTTCTTTTAGGTGGTGTTTGGTATAAGGTGATTTAATCCCGTTGATTAGATTATCATGGTTGTTGGTAACTTAGGAATTCTATGTGACAATGATCTTTGATCATGAATGATTAGATTATCCTATTTTGGGTGATCTAAATCTCATTCAAAAGGATGCGAAA
>JAQSVH010000014.1:11313402-11330167 GCA_029448705.1 Adansonia digitata
AATAAAATATTTTATTAAGTAGTAATTTAGGTCGAGCTAAAGATCTTGTCCAAGATCTAACTCGAGTCAAGCCAACTAGGTCAAGCGGGTAGTTTAGATCATGAATAGGTTCAGTTATATCTACCAAAATATATTTCTCTATAAATATTTAATTTTATAAACAAATATTCATTTTTTAATCATCTAGACAATTTACGTAGTCATTATATATAAATATGTTAATAACTTTAAATTATACTTAAAAGTAGTAGATCATACCTTATAATTTTTTATTATATAATAAATTTTTATTTTATAAATTATTCATTCAATGAAACTTATTATTGTTGCTTTTATTAAATAATATTAACAAGGTCATTTTGGGTGTTATATATTCAATAATTTTATTTATGCAATATCAAACAGTAATTTAATATCACTAGTGGTCTATAATATTACATCATAGTAATTTAACATTACTAGTGATCAAATCACTTCGGTGACTTTATTACCATGATCAATGGATCACTACAGTAATCTTAAAAATGATATCAAGCACTCCCTTGTGTTACATTAATGTTTGAAATCTTCATATTCTTTGAATAGAAATTCGACAGTAAATACTGCAACCTACCAAATGAAAATCTCAGAATAGCTTAATTAAACTTAAGCTAACATGAACAAGTCACATGAATCAATCTTCGCCTTTTAACTGTGGATTCCAAAACCAGAAGCATCCCATCAAAGAATTGCAATTTGAAGATTTGGTATAAATCTTCCGGTATTTAATCTTAGCAAATGGGTTAGCAAAAGTGTCAATAAAAGAGGTGAAACATGCCTTGGTCTGGCCCAGTATATACCACATATGACCAGGCTGAGAGCCTGAAGCCTAACTGTTTTTACTTTGGGCCAGCAGCAAATTAGCCGATTCCCGATTTCCTTCAACAAATTAGCCGATTCCCGATTTCCTTCAATACCTTAACAGGGGCATGCTTGATGGGATGATAATTTAGTTGCTGGGCAAGTGAAATGGCATACAGAGATCAGAGTCTCATATAGTAGATGATTCTTCACCGTATTCTGTTTTGATGCAGCTTATATTTATATACTTTGGGAGGAGGCTTTGGAATGTAAAAAAGCTTATAAAGTGAGTGAAATCAAAACTTGCTATGTTAATAATTATGAATAAACTTGTCGATGGGGTAAATCAAATTAATTTTAAGTCCAATTAATATAAATTTTTTTAATTTTGGGATCGCTTTCAAATCTCAAATCAGAATTGACAGGTCCAGTTATGGATTAGCCATTTCTCTTGTTGACACCATTGCGTTGTAGTGATACAGTCCAAATTCTTCGAAATCGATCTTATATGGGTGATAAAAAAAAAAAAAATCAGATTTGATTCTGTAACTCCAGAGGTTTCAGGTTCTGTCCTCTTAATCAATCAGGATGATAAAAGCTATAATTAAGAATAAATTTTTCTTTATACCCACTTTTGCAATACTTTTGTATTTGGAAACAGTAACATTTTATTGATAAGAATAATATCTCATAATCTTATCCTAATCAACAGGAAATTTAATTCCCTAATCGGATTGAGTCAGTCAAAGATTGCTTTTTCTCTATTTGGACACTGATTTGCGTATCCTGTCTTTGCATTTAATGTGATGTTTATCCCTTTATATCATCGCTGTTGACCTTTAATGATCTCTCTCAGTTAATGTAATTCACTAATGACAAAAGATACTTGTGTATTAACTATCAACCAATGGTTTGGAAAGTCAAGACTGCGACCAACTGACAATGATGAGTCAAAATGGTCATCAAATGCATTTCCTTTCTGAGTTTGATCCTATCCTAATTAGTTAGGACGCTTTCCTGCATGAAGGTAAAGACATAAAGTTATGGTAAATAGAAGAGAGAAAAGGAAGGAATTGAAGAGGATCTTTATCTTTTCTTTTGGGAATTAACTAAATCTGTTTATAAATTAAATAAATCATTTGACTTAATAAATTCAGGTTGTATCAAAATGAATATAGACAAAATTATTATAACTCGAACTGATCCAAAATTTCCAACATGAACCAGTCCACACGACGTATGAATAACTCTAGAGAAAACACAGGAACACGTAGAATCTGAAATTACAATGGATAATGAATCAGCAAAAACAAGAAGGCAGAAAGAAGAGGCAGGCAAATGCTATGCGATAGGATGGCTCCCTTGCGCACCGGACAGATTCTAGGACGACGACACTCCATGTGGCCAAATGTTGAACACATGTAGACCATGCGGCGACCCAAAGTGGCGATTCGGTCAGTCACTTTACCTTGACCCCACCCGCTTGGCCCCTTGCACATGGATTCGTATTTGTCTCTTTTTCTCCACCTTGTCCTCATTTGCAATGTGGACCCTTTTCTTCATCATCAAACATAACATCAATGTTAGAAAAAATTGAAATTCTCCAGTTCTATCGTAGTTAATTAATGCCCAGACAAATGAATAATAATGAAGGGTAGCTGTAGTTTTTTCATGCCCATTGGCTTCAAATAAGGCAGTGCCACCGTGACAGTCCTGGAAAGTGGAAACTGAGTGAACTGAAGAAGACCCACCAGTTCCAGGGGAGGTGGTCCGATAGGATAAAAGGGTAAGGTCATAAAGGGGGTGATGCTCCCTGGTAGCCAGTGTTCACGGGTCAGGTTAAATCAGGTCAGGTCTACAAACTTGCCATCTTTTATCCTGTGCCTGAATCAGGAAAGTAACCAAATTAGAAAAACGAGTGAAAGAAAGAGCAGGAAATGTCAAAATTGAAATCAGCAAAAGAAAAGGCTCTTCTTCTTGCAATCCATCCAGGGGAAGTTGCCAGTGCCAGGAGAGCCTTCGGGGAAAGAAGGAAAGGATGCCTGGGGAATGTTATTATCCACTAGGGTACTCGTGGCAGTAAAAGGTTGGCACTTGGATCCATGGCCCACAACTATACACTTACTGCTCCACGTAGCATAAATCTCTGATCTCGTCAACAAAAATTTAAAGGACCAGAAAAGAGAACCGGAAGAACATAAGACTTAAGGTAATAGACATTACAAAGATCAACTAACTATAACTTGATGACCAAAAGTGAGTTATTTTTTATGATTCTCTTTTTCTTAATTCAACCATTGTTTCTTTATTTATTTACGTATAAAATTTGGCAACAGAATGGACGCTTTAATTTCTTTCTTTAAAACAAAGCTCAATCTTCACGTGTCCTCCTTTTCTTTTCTTTCAAGTTCTCTCCTTTATCGTTCCGTTTTGTTTCTTTTTTTCTCTTGACGGTGCTTCTTTCAAACATATCTCTATATATAGACGTATCTCACTTTGTTGGGGACTAAACAAGGGATTACTAATAAGATTGATTGAGAGAAAAGTAGTCTTGAAGTTGTTGAGAGAATGGAAGGAAGGAAAAGAGTGGGGTCGTCCTCTTCTTCCTTTACTTCAGAGCTCTTTGGTTCAAAAGAGTCACCTTCATCTTCCACTGGGATTTTCGGCTCTATATTTGCTGCTCCTTCTAAGGTACTTTTATCATGTTTGTTTGTTTGTTTGTTTTTATTTTAATCTTTTCATACATAAGTTTTTTCTCTTTTAGCTTTTTGGGGTTTGATTTTTCTTTCATTTCTTTGGTATTTCCTGTTCTTGTTAATGGGGTTTTTATTGTTTATGTCTCACGGAGTTTCAATTTTCAAAGGTTGAATCTTTTTTCAATTAGGCAGTTTGAAACGATTTAAAATATATATATATATATTGTTCTAAAGTTGGTTTTTTTTTAATGAGAGCTTTGATTAAGGACTGCTGAGGGTAGTGAATCTGAAGTATTTTTACAAATTGCAAATTTCAGATTGTGTTTCGACAGTGATAGAAGGATTTGGAATATGAGACTGCCAATGAGAGCTTCTATAAACGCGTTTAATGATTGAAAAATTTTAAGACTTAACACTCTTTCTCCTTCTTGATATTTTCCCTTCAAGTTTCTCCTTCTTGGAATGCATTTTATATATGGTTTTTGCCCTTTTCTCATATGTAAATATCTGCAAATAGCATGCAAGTTCTCTTTTAAGGCCAATTGTCTCTTTGTGCTTCCCCTTTGACTCAATCTTTTTAGAAGTTTGTTGTTTTTTTTTTTTCCCCCTAGTTTTGTTCAGCAAGTTTTAATTTCTCCAAGCTGGTTTGATTTTTAGGTGTTAGGAAGGGAGTCTTTGCGTCCTAGTGTGGCCAAAAGCCAGCATTCTCCAAATGAGCCACGGAGCTCAAAGCCTGCAACAGCCTCTGGTTTGTACACCAATTATAGCTTTTACATGATTTGATATTAAGTCGTACTTATATTTACATTTTCTATAAGTAGGGCGAGAGATTTTGGGTCTATTATTGCACACATCAAAGGAAAATAGATTTTTCGATCTTGAGATGACTTTATGGTAATTGATTTGAAACTATTTTGTTAAACAATATTGGTTGTTTTTTGTTGAATATTAGACCAAAACAAGACCAATCTTGTTCTATTCAGTCCTAAAGTAAAGTTTTGTATTCAAGTTAAATGTTCTGATGTCTGATGTCTATACATTTCTAGGTATAATCTGAAGTTTACTTTGCTTGTTTTACAAATTAATTCTTTTGTATGTCCAATGATTCTGAAGTACAAGGTAGTTCTTGAATTCTCCATTTTGTATCTGAAATTATCTAAATCGATCCTGTCTCGTCAGGTAATTCTTCCAAAGGATATGAGGGTGAAAATCAGAACATAGCGAACAGAGATGAGAGTTCCATTTATCAGGAGCAAAGAGTACAACCATGTCATTTAAGTTCATCAATCTACTATGGCGGTCAAGATGTATACTCTCATCCCCAGAGTAGCCAGGGCGTTGGATTAAACTCTGTGGTGAGTACACAAATTTCTCCTGTAGGCACGAATATCTTGTAACTGGGGAGCATTCTTTTCGATTACAAATTTGGAAAACTCGAAGAAGTTTTTTTAGCTTGATGAGTCTTTTGATTTAGGAATCTGCTAACATGTTTGCATAACTTTCAGTACAAGAAGGATGCTGGAGAAGATGATTCAGGGAGTGCATCGAGAGGAAACTGGTGGCAAGGTACGATTGTCTTATGGATATCCTGATGACGAGCATCATGGGTGACATTTTAAGAACTGTGAGGTTGACATATTTATTATTTCTATATTTTCTATCGGCAGGGTCTCTCTATTACTAAGAGTTTGCTTGCCAGTCAACATACTTATCAAGGTACCTTTTAGTTAGATATTCGCCGTCAGCGGGGTTATATATATTGATCTTCTTGTTGGTTCTGCGTTAAATCTGTTCATCTTTTCTAATGATTGCTTAATAGCTGAGTTCTCTTTGTGGAACAGTAGCTGGGAGTGTTAGACCCGATTTGGATTTATCTGCCATTAGTGCATTACTATTGCAGTAAACCAGTTGTCTTGAAAAAAAAATTTCCGTGGGGTCATATATATATATCGATTCCGTTTATGTAAACATAATACTTCTATTCATTATTAAAGAAATTTTTAAGATAAATTGAAAAGTTATATATATTCTCGTTATTTTGATTAAAAGGAATTAAAAAAAAAAAAAAAAACTATCTTAAGATACTATCTATGCGTATGATATAATCATAATCATCTTTACATTGCACAAGTGAAGTTGAGATTGTTTGGTCACATTTGCTCAGAAATATGTTTTGATACAATAATAAATATACTTGCATAATTTATTATTGTATCAAAACATATTGTCATCCTGTACAATTCAGTAATAATTTTGAATGAATTAATTTGTAATAATAAAATGGAGAACTTGATAAGATAAAATATTATATATATATATATATATGGAAAAGGTTATACACACTCATTTCACACAAACATAATATATAACTCGTCCAAATTTTATTATAGACCATATATCGAAATGATATTAAACATCTATATTTGAATGTGTCACATCAACTTTTAATCATAAATGCTTATTGTATGTGGTTATATCATGCATAATATAGTTTTGTCATGTGAACTATAACCTGACCATTTTAATTACTGGATTCTGTGTTCTTTCTGCTCTCTCTAAGTTTGATCAATCAATTATAACCTGCATAAATGGCGTGTGAGATATTATATGACTCACCATATCAACCCCCCCTTTTTTTTTCATTGTATTTCTGATAATGTTGCATCCTTTTGTTTATGTCATCCTTAGCAGGCGCATAGGACGATATAGATAGCAGTTTAATCCATCTCTGATTATATATAGATATGGGAGGTGGATTATAGTAGTCAGACGTCGCAGGTGGCTGGCCGGTATTACTTTCAACTGCCAAGCAAATATAGCTATTTGGTCGCCCTTCTTCACTGTAAAGGATGATGAGACTTGCTTTTTTTTTTTTGGATATGGATATTTGCTTAAGTGACGATATATTAATATATGATGAATTACTATTTCTGCTTGACTAATCTGGTATCCATGGCTGAACTCTTTTCTGCTTATTTTTTTATCTCCATTTCGCTTTTAACCTTTAATCAATATGAAATTTTGGCTTTCACTTTCACCTGTCTTGTTTTATGTTACCTGGACATAAAGGTAAGTGTCAGGATATAAATATTGTCTCTGTTATGCTCAATTTTTAAAATTTTTTCTTTTTATATTTTGAATATCGTATGTTCATGCACTTTCATACCTATGTTTGAATATATCCCCTACACAAATTAGGGAAATGAAGATTTGCTCTTGTTTTTGTTTGAAATAGGAATTGTTCCTATTTTCCCTATTTTGAATTTTATCATTTAACTGGATGATATTTTTTTTCCTTGTTATCCAAATCTATTCCTGATTTTACTTTAGCCTTCTTGTCTGTTACATGGAACTTCCTGAAAGGAAGTTTAAAGAAAACTTTCCTCCGCTTGGATTAGCTTCTTTTGACCCTTCGTTTACAATCTAAATGACATGAAATAAACCAAGTTTTCACTGGGAGTTTTGAATGATTATCGTCTAAAATCACAAATTACGGAACTTTAGCCCTTATAATTTGCTTTAAACAAAATCGAAAGGAATGAAATCTGACGGTACTTATCTTTCCTTTAAACTGTCAAAAGTTCTTATTCTTTGAGATACCCGAAAGAACCACTTTCCCACTTTATGACTCAGATTGTCTCTAACAATGCCACGCATCATAAACAGTTAAAGCAAAAAATTGGGAGTGGCCCAACCACCACAATTATCTTTACAAGCCAACCAATAATTTGTCTCTAAACTGTCTTTTCCATTACGACCCAAAGATTGAAGCAGTCACTATCTGTATGTTACGTGGGACAAATGCTTTACAATGGTCGTTGAAGAAGACTTGAAAAAGTCAGGACAAATTCTCTGCAACCAGATTTTTCTTTTATCGAATGTGATTAGGATTTTGATGCCTACATTATCAATGGTTTGTCTCCATGATTGCCTCTGGCTTCAGGGTTTTTTTTTTTTTTTTTGGCTTCTTTATTGTTTTTCTGATGTTCGATTCAAAGGGTGATGGTGCAATTAAAAGGTAATAAAAACCAGAAACATACATGGTTTTCTTGAATTATTATTATTATTATTGGGTGTAAACAAGCTACAAGCTTTTATTCGTACAAAGGCAAGCTTAAGCTACATAGTGAGCTGACTCCGACAACTTTATAGCAGTTTTGAGTCTCCAAATTTTCCCTTCAGGGAAGTGTATAAGCTGCAAAACACACAGTTAAAATATATATTAAAAAACTTGAATTCAGGAGTTAAAATGGAGCAATGAGATTCATGACTAACCTCCACATCTGTAACCGACTGGACGGTTGGCTATGTTGCAGCGTTTAGGGATTGTTATGGCAATTTGAAGCTTAATGCCAGATGATATAGCGGTGTTTGAGAGCATAACGGCGCAGAGACAGCTTGGACTTTGGCCAATTTTCCTCACCTCGGCGCAGCAACTGGTCGAGACAGCAGCATTCTCGTCTTGTGCTGCTTCAGCACATGGGGCTAGCTTCATTGCCTCATTGTCTGGGGATGATTTTCCACATTCCCCAGCCACATCAACCCTTGCTAACCCCAAAATGCTGACAACCACAATCAATCCCAAAACACATTTGAGTTTCAATGCAGCTGCCATTTCCCCTTAATCTCAAAAATCCCAGAATCCTCTAGCTAAACCCTGACCCTGAATGCAACTTCCCCTCTTCTGAGGGGGTATTTATACTATAACTTTGAGCATAAAATGGAAGCCACTAATGATAATGGGGCTGGCACTAGAAGAGACAATTTTATTATTGCAGCACTTTGATTTAAGAAAGATGTAGGAGCATTATCTAGTTCTTGTTTTAGTTCTATCAAAGTTAGGTGTTTGCAGTAACAATGATCATTCCTTTTTTATGTAGTCCTACATCTGTAATCATCCCACCGACAGGCCACTTTAGTTGCTATTTATGTAACTCCATTGCCGACAAAAACTGAACACAGTGCTTGTTCCAATCAAGCCACTTTTTTGTGGCAAAGTGTAATCAACTTACAATCGACTACGCCAACTTTGTTGATGCTCCCATCAGTGCATTGAAATATGCTTCGGGTCTGATGGACTTAAACTACTTAGTACATTCACATAAGCATTATCTTTCAATTGATATCTGTAACAGAACGTCAGAAACCCAAATAAGAGCAGTAGCATTAGGATTTCTTCATTCCACTTTACCACCCTTATGTTTTGCGGGTCAGGTTTAAGTTTAAGCAAGCTGGAAAATTTCTGGATGTCATCACTGACACGGAGATCTGAATCCGTGCTTTAAGCTTCTTTTTGAAGTTTATATAGACAAGTTTACAGGTAGTTTGGCAGTTCTATTCTAATGTGTGATCCATAAATGTTCTGCTAGGATCAAGTTTGAGCCCATTAATGATGCCCTGAGAAAAGATGAACCACTCAATTCATTATTATTTATAGACATCTACTGACGATAAAATCTAAATAACAAGGTGAATGTTTGCCATTCTCAAGCATCTTCCTATTCCTACCAAATATAAAAGCATAAAAGGAGCCAGGTGATAGACCTCTCCAGAAATTGGCTCCTGGTGCGCAACCTTATGTCTCTTTCTCCAGAACTGGCTCTCGTTTTGGTAGGCTCACTGCCTCTTTTAGACATTCTTCAAAAGATAAGTGTGTTTCTTGAGCTATATTTGAACCTGATTCTGTTCCTTCATTTGAATTACTGTCTTCCTTCCCTTTTGAATCAATACTAAGATAATCTGTCAAGACCTTTGTCGCACACATCCCACGCTGAGGAATTTTGCTGCAAGGGAGAAACGGTGTTCTATCTCCCTTTGCACGGCTAACTAGCTGTGCTGGTGAGAAGTTTGGTGTAGAAAAAGCTGTTCTATAAGGAGTGCCGGAGAAGGGCACTGAGTATGGAATTGAAAGACTCTTCTGACTGATTACACCAGCTCTGGACAGAGAAGAGAATTGATCCGTATGCTTGGTCATGTCATCCACATAGATGAGATCATCGACACGCGCAACTATGTTAAATGCCAGGCACTCCAAAACTCTCGAGTAGCTCTCCAGAATGGATTTTCCAACATCCTAATTAACATGGTAATGTTCATTTATTAGCATGAATTTTGTAAGTAAAAACATTCTTAAGAACAAATCTACAAATTGGAACTATTGAAACAAACCTTGTTGTACTGAATTTTGCTCATATCTAAAGTGGTCTGAGGAAGACCAGGGAACCGCTGCTTCAAGCAAAGCAGGAGGCTCTCTGCTCGGTCTGCAAGCATTTCCCTCTTGTCAGCATCAACCATCAGGTCCTTGACCAAATCCCATGACAACTTTGAAGTGGATCGGCTTGTGTTAACAGGTTTGGAGTTGGCCCTTTTCCGCCACAAATATATTGAGGCCTCCACTCGGTTGGCAATCTCTAGAGCTTGATGCTCAGAGGACAAGTCAAGGCAATCAAGAAGATATTCAGGTGTGAACAGATCCGATGAAATATAGCGATAAATAAGATCTCCTAAGCACACTCGGCCATTCTGTAACAAGTTTGTAGCAAAATTTTAACAACCAAAACTTTCTAGTTTCTAGAATGTATAACGCAGAGTATTTATTTATTGTCTTTTACCTTGGGAAGAGATTCCAGATACGATTCAGGGACATCCATGTCAGCTAGAGTACTACTGTTGATTGCTATAGCAGCTTTTAGGATTTGGTTTGTGCAGTCACGTTTATGCTGCAATTGCTTTCTTGAATTTTCATGGAGGCCTCCTGGAGGCACTCGAGGCACAGGAAGCCACCATTTTTCCTCTTGACGCTGAAGAGCTTTTCGAAAAGAGACTGATCCATCAGCCTCCGGAGCTAGAATCCCTTGGTCAACATACCAAAACTCCGTACCAATAAAACCATCTAATATCTCCTGCAAAAATGATCGTTATATTAAAACTAAACTCTCCCAACAGAAAAGTATCCACATTGTTATAAGAGTCAGTGGATCTCACAAGAAGCATGTTGTCCAATTTTCTTAAAGCTGGGAGATTGATGTAAAGATCCGAACGGGGCCTGCAAGTCATGACCTGAAATCACAACAACAAAAAGCCATGTAAAATAATTTAAATAAGTACTAACATATTTAGACCATACAATTGCTGATTATATAAATTGCTTAGGGAGGATTTCATCACCAATGGCATTCGAATTGCCAGAAACTAGACATGGTATTTTAAACTACAAATCGGCCACCAGATACAACTTGTTCCTTAGAATTCAAAAAACTGCCCTGGTGTCACATTTTTAAATCCTAGGAGATGTTTACATGGAAAAGTTTAGATAGCTTTACCTCAAGCTTGGTTCCATCGGGGTACGTCTGCCATGAAGGTATCAACTCAACAATGTGATCGCTTACAGAAAGAAGCCACTCCATCTCCCGTCTCCACATTGCTTTCTTCTCAGGAGGTAATGGTTCTAACCTCCATATTTGCCCAAATAAGGTGGCTTCAAAATTAAGGCAGTCAAGGACAAATAAGCATCAAACGAAATTCAATAGCAATTAACCAACATAAAATCAGAAACAAACGCACACATAGACAAATAAAATTGATAAGAGACTATCTCTAAAAGAGTTGTCAGCATACCACAAAGATTGGTGATGGCATTTGAAATAGCCAAGGCTGTGCAAACACCATTTCCACACCCAGACATATCTTCACCAAGCAGCAATTTTGCGAATCTTTCCTTCATTAACTCAATCTCTATAACCCCATTAACGAAACTAATCAACAAAATAATTCAAGCAAGGGAACTGGGAGATATATTCATAATGTTAAACAATTATACCTGAAATTGCGGAGCCTTGTTTCTCTAATTTCTTATCATCCAGGGGGATTTCCTTTCCATCTTCACTACAATTATTACTGGTGCAGTCTTCTGTCTCGGCATTTGCCTGGACAGGCCAACCTAATGAAGGTGCTGAAGCTGACTCTTCCTCAGAACTACTGTGGCTGTGTTCCTCCTCCAGCCCTGTTGTTTCTGATGTTAAAAAATCAGAACTTGAACTACTTTCACGACCCTTGTCTTCAAGCAACTCGGCAAATGTCCCCATTTGAACCCCATTTTCGCCAAAGCTTTCATTTTTATCTTCAAAGCTTCCGTTTTTATCAACCAAACCCTCCATTTCAGCTTTCTCTTCTTCAAAAAGACCAGGCGAAGCACAAAAAACAGAGTTGTTGACTATCATACCACTATACTCTAACCTCTGTGGGAAACACCCATTGGACTCAATACATCTGTAGCAAAATCTTCCAACAGACTTTGAAACCCAAAAGCTCTTAGCTTTTAGCTTTGGTACAGGCAAACAAAGCTTGAAATTGTAATGATGTCGTTGCTGCTGTTGGGTGGAGTCTACTTGTTCTTGGTGGGTGAAACCTCCATCCATAAGGTTGCAAACATGTCCGCTTCAGTTGGGCAATATGGAAGTTAAAAAAAAAAAAAAACCAATAAAATGCCGAAAAATTTGGTATGGGTTTTTTTTTTTTTTTTCCTTTTTTTGTGACAGTAAAAGTGAGAGGCTTTGTGTTCTTATTATGTGCGCGGAGTAAAGCTAGTCATGATTACTGATGCCTGCTCAAACACATGATTGGGAGAGCCTTTTCTTCACCTCTAAAACTATTAAGATCTCCCCCAGATTCTCCATTTTTTTTCTCTGTTTTCAGATTTTTAAACTGTTCTAATTTTCCTTTTTCAACGAGATAAAAGAATAATATTAATAAAAATCTCTAAGCTAAGTTTGAAAAATAATGATAAAGATGATGAGGATTGTGTAGCCGACGAATTTATCTATGTCTAACCCTTTTTAAAGTTTTAAATCTTCAATTATGTTTTTTTAATTTCCTACGGCCAAGATTTTAGCTTTCAAAAATTAACTTCATTGTTAATTCTTAAGTTACTTAATCAATCTTTTTATGGTCATTTTCCCTTGTAATAAATAAAACATGGGTTCAAAACATGTAATATTCTATGCTTAAACTCCACTTTTGTTGGTCATTTCATGCCAAATTCTTAGCATCTCTAAATGTGAAAACTGGAATCTTTTTCTCCCAACCCAAATCAAATTTGTCAAATATTTCTTCTTCATTTTTTTCTTATAGTTTTAATAGACTTGGAAAGCATAAGAAAATAAGTTTACTTGGCTGAAAATTCCTAGAAAAAAATGGTCGGTTCTTGGCAACCACATTGTGAATTTGTGATGAATACTAAGGATAATGGAAAAGGATGTTTTCGTCTCTTTCTTGGCAACGTTAAAATGGAATGGTATTACCATGGAAGGCAGGCGAGTTCGGCAGTTTCCTAGAGGAGCTAGGGCTTGGATGGTAATTTTCACAGTGTAAATAAAATAGTAAGTCCACCTCACCTTATCCCTTCAGAAAAAGAATGACCTCTAACTTAGGAAACAGAAACATAGTTAGGGTTTTGAGGGACATTTTAGGTAAAAGAAAAAAATTAATCTGAGGACTATATATTGTTCCATAAACAATCGTTGGAATTTTTTTTTTATTTTTATTCAAATTTGGTTTCTTAAAATGAAAACCAAAGTAGGAAGACGACATAGTTTAAGGATTTGGAGCAGAATCAAGACATGAAAGCAACAAACAAATCAAAGCATTTTTCTCATAACTAACATTGAGAATGATATGGGAAAATGACATTGGAGTTTATGTGAAGATGTCATGATTGTTAAATCACCCCTTCCCCTTTTGTTCTTACGCAACTTTCCCCACGGCCTTTTTCTGTTCTTTTTTTTTTTTTCCTCACTTTGCTTGCAAGGCTTTGGGTTGGTTGTTCCAACTGAAGATTTTGGTTTGATGATGTTGACTTCCTAATTGAAAGCACTTAGAAGGGGAAACAAAGACTTCATCCCCAAGCTGTTTTGGGTTTTCTTTTATATATATAAAGAATATGGCAAAGGCTAAAAACGATAAAATTAGAATACCACATCTATTAAATGTCATTTTTGAGGATATTTGCATAATTTACTATTTTGGGTTTTCAACAAAGCTATTGAAGGGAATAATAATAATCAATTTGTTTTTCAATTAAATCTTTATTTATGAAAGTTTGTCAGATTTAACACCTTTTTCTCTTTGATGCCATAACTCTATCCAAGCTCAAATTTTGAATGGAAAATCATTTAAGAAAGGGAGCCTTCTTTCTGATGAGTTAAAACTTTGAAAGCATAAATCTGGTTGGTTTTGGGGGGGTGCTTTGAATATGTTTGTTTATTGTCTGTGTTGAGCTTTGAATGTGTTGTTTAAATTGAATTGAGGTACCAATGCCATGCATACTCATTTACGTGAAAGAAGTGAATGATAATGGCTGCCGGAAACTATAATTTTCATTTGAATTTTGAATCAAAATCAGTTACCCTTTTCCTTTGCAATGAAGAAGAGATAAAAATATTGAATGTAATAAAATCAACCCAAGTATTTAAGTAACCCAAAAAGTAGATAAACCTTAATGTTAACAACAGTTGTACAATAATCCACAGCTGAACTTTTGTTTTTGAAGGGTTGCGTCTGCGCCCGCTAGATACTACAAATTGCTTGATTTTTTTTTTTCACATTAATTAGCCCTAAATATATTTAAGAAAACAAAACAAAGTAGGAATTTGACATTGGCACATTGGTTTAGTTACAACCTGGTCATCTCCAAAAGGCCTGTCCGTTAAGAAACTTGAAGTGAAAAGCCCAATAGAAAAAGAGGTTTCGAAGGCCCAATTGAGTTTCAAGTAGTTAATGCACTGTCATAATTTTAGATACTATACGGTACAATATAAAAAAATTATAAAAAATAATATAAATATGATAAAAAATTAATATGAATATATTAAAATTTATATAAATATATATAATTATTTAAACATAAATATGATACCAATATAAAGATGATGAGATCTAAAACGCATCATCTTACCCCATGCAATTTTCTCCACCATTGTAATTCACTTTGACTGGGCTGCATTTATGCAACAAGCGTAGGTTAATTTACTATTTCAGAATTGAACTTTCCTCGATGTTCATTACTTGGTCCATGTTGACTTTCCATTGTGTTCAAATGTTCGTAACGTCAAGATTCTAACCACATCGCAATTCCCTTACACTTGATCGTCACTGATTACATAAGGTTGACGATAGCAAGCTGATATATTGCTCCCCAAGAAAACTAGCAAATCCTCCCCCTATAAGTAGCATCAAAGCCAAAGTCTCCATCCAAGTGTGGAAGAATTGAAAAAAAAAAAAGCGAAATCATGGGTGAAGAAGTGAAGGTTTTCGGAGCTTGGGCAAGCCCTTTTAGCCGCAGGGTAGAACTTGCTTTGCGCTTGAAAGGTGTTCCATACGAATATATAGAAGAGGATATCCCCAATAACAAGAGTCCTTTGCTTTTGCTATACAATCCAGTTCATAAGAAAATTCCTGTTCTCCTCCACAATGGGAAACCAATTGCAGAGTCACTTGTTATACTTGAATACATTGAGGAAACTTGGAAAGGACATCCCATTTTGCCAGATGATCCTTATGACAAAGCCGTGGCTCGATTCTGGGCTAAGTTCCTCGATGACAAGGTAGAATTTTACCATTTAACTACACTTTAATTGGGCCAATTTTTAGTCAGGATTGTATTTTTTAGAAGTTTGGATGCGTATGAATTTGTCTCACTACTTTTTATGATGTATATATATAGTGCTTGCCTGCGCTTCGGAAAGCTGCGTGGAGCCCTGAGAATGAGCGAGAAAAGGCCGTGGAAGAAGCTCGTGAGAGTCTAAAAACGCTTGAAACTGCGCTGAATGGAAAGCGATTCTTCGGGGGGGATACAATTGGACTGGTAGACATTGCTGCTAACTTTGTTGGCTTTTGGCTTAGGGCCATTCAAGAAGCCACGGGGCTGGAGCTGCTGTCGGCTGAGAAATTCCCCGACCTGTTCAAATGGACTGACGAGTTTGTAAGTTGCACCGTTGTTAAGGAAAGTCTGCCTCCCAGAGACAAACTGTTGCCCTTTATCAAAGGTCGCGTTGCTGCAGCTGTGGAAGCTCAAACAAATGCCCCCAAATGAACGTTTTCACAATAGTTGTCGCGTGCATTTGCCTCTGTTATGTAAGCTTGTTTTGTGTGTAATCTTTGTTTAGTTTCTGATGTGTTATGTGCCATTTGTTACTTGCTCTTGTTTTTGACTCAAAAATAGATAAACACGTTATAGTCTTACAATATAGTTTGATTATTAATTGAGCATTGTTGAGTTTCTCCTTGCCCTTAAATCTTTCAGAACCTTCGACAATCTTAAATAAACAAAGCAGATTGACTTGACTTAGAGAGCCTATAAAAATAGTCCTAGATCCGAAACCTAACTCCTGAGTAAGTCAGTTAAAACCCAAAAATTTAAAAAAAATAAAAAAATCATTATAAACAAGTATAGCAAACAGAGGACTCCTCTCACCTTGTCAATTTATAAAATTCGGCCGTGTTGGCAAAAGGCAATAAATAGTCAGAAAGATCCCAACCTATTGGTCGAAACTAAGCTTTTGGCGCTCCAATTACAAGTCATCTCCCCTGTAAAAGGTCCAGGAAGTCTAGGAACCCTTTTAGGCCTGCTTTAATGCCTTCAGCGTCAGCCTTCAAAGAGCCAGGGGCAGGCCTACTTAACTAAACCTGAGTCAGATTGTAGGCCCATAGAATAAGATTTCCTGCTCAAATCTTAAGCTAGCAAAACAAAGCAAAGGATAGGGCTTTTTTATAAAAATAATATATAATTTTTTTTTATTTATTAAAATAGGCTAAAACGAGATTATTTATCGAAATAGGTCAATTTTTCAATTTAGTTGAGAAATCGCCATATGGAATGGCGATTTCTCAAAATAGTTGAGAAATCGTCAAATCAGATGGCGATTTCTGAACTGTATGTTGGAAAATCGCCACCAGCTAGGCGATTTCTCAATTAATTTAACTAAAATTGTAAAATTTGATGAAATTCGATGACCGGAGTTTGTACAATTGAGAAATCGCCATATCTGGTGACGATTTTCGAATATACAGTTGAGAAATCGTCATGTGATATGGCGATTTCCCAACTATGGTGGGAAATCGCTATATCACATGGCGATTTCCCACCATGCATATTTGTTTTTTTTTTGTCTTGGTGGGAAATCGCCAATTCATGTGGCGATTTCGTATTTACATCACACAGTTTAAATTTTATT
>JAQSVH010000014.1:11330267-11358777 GCA_029448705.1 Adansonia digitata
CCTATTTCGGTAAATAATCTCGTTTTAGCCTATTTTAGTAAATAAAAAAAATTATATATTATTTTTATAAAAAAGCCCAAAGGATAGCCTCTTGGTCTCCGCGGGGATCTGCTTAATAATACCATTACCCAGTCCTCGAGTCCAGAGCTTGCTTCCTATATCAGCGTTCCAATATGGTTCGGGTTTAACAGATCATCCTCATAGTGCATTTGATCCCCAAAAATGGGATTCTCCGTTTAGTTGTGCATCAAACAGAATTTCCGAGAAAGTAGCATCAAAATTGTTGTGAATCAGTCACGAAAAACTGAACGAAGATTTGTTGTTGACGCTGCCATCAAAGATGAGAGAAAAAAAGAAAAAAAAACTACTTCTACAGCTTCCATTATTCATAAGGGATAATATTTAGATGCCTGGAGTTTGTTCGTTCCTCCAGGCAAAACCAATCGCCCTGGAAATATATAAAAGCGACGTTTATGGGGATGTGCAACTATGAAGGTTGTCGCCGGCGCTTCTTCCTCCCAATCATGTTATTCTATCAGGGAGATGACTCTGTTGATATGATTTTCATTTTAGTTGTAAATTGGAGAGCTTGAAAAGGAATGAACTTTGACCAACACATATATTTAACAGTTAACACTCTCTCACATATTGATACCAAATAATGACAAATTGAAAACGCAGTCCCAAGCTTTTTGCCGAATGGCAAACAAAAATATTGAAAATAACAACTGTTTCCCCAAAAATATATCTGCAGTTGTAATTAGTAAACCTGACGAGAATAATGCAATGTATATATCACTGTCATTATCATCTGCAGTAGAATTTAGAGACTCTCAGTTTGAGACCCTATTTATTTTTTGACATTAATTACTATTTCTAATGATTGTAATAAGAGTTTTTAACAAACTTTGATCTTTGGCCCCATTTTGTATCATTTGGAATGTACCCTACCATCAAATTTGACATGATTCTGTTATTAAAAAGGATAAAGCAGAGAACAAGCTTGCTTTGCAACAAATTAATCTGAATTCAAATAATTATAGCATGATTTAAATATTTATTATTTAATATAATTAATTATAATATTATATATTATATTTATCGTTATAATAAATATATGGGATTAAAAGTGTAAATCGATCATAGCTGGATTGCGCTGCTGTTTTCCACTTTAATCAGCAGGCTTGCGTGCTTTGGTTTAGTCAAAGTGGTAGCTGCTAATGCCTAACAGAGGAGACAGTTGGTCAAAGTTTTGGCTTAAAGAATCCCTTCCCTAATTGTTTCTTTGGACACAGAGACACTCTTAACCATAAAAATTAAAAATAAAATAAGGGAAACGACAAGTTTCAGACACAAAACCCATTCTTTCCCGCTAATTAAGGTAACATGTCCCTCGATATTCCCCTTTCTCCCATACCTTGGAAAACCCTATGGGGTGCAGTATCCAACTCTCTTTTTCTTTTCTGTTCTTAATTGTTTTGGATTAATGATTGATTTATCAATAATCAGACATGTTTAGGCTTAGAGTTTTACAGCTGGTCTCCTACAACTCGCCAGTTATTGCACTTAAACCGGCCCCTTTTTTGGTCTAGCAACCTTTTGTTTCCATTGATGGGTCCTTCGTTGCTTAACATTATTCCTCAAAATCTGCCAAAAACCCATGGTTCACCACCTACTGCCTCTGGATTTAGTGGATTAGATTCTATATATTCTTTCATTGCTTTTCCTTCCTTGGATGTCTTAAATTTCAGAAAGTAACATAACTTAACCCTCACTGTTTCAATTACAAATTTACAATACAAAATCTATTAATATTAGATTTCAAAACTTTACTCAGTTAGTATCATTTAGTTGATATGAAATTCAAATCTCAGCACTTGTTATTCTTTCTTAATTTTGAAGAAATAAGATCTTTCAACTTTTACATTTTCTTTGGTTTAATTAGGTTTAAAATTTGCATTAACACTAATAATCATCAACCATGCAGTGTTTCATTCATTTAATTAAAATTTGCAACAATTCACTGTAGGGCATATGGCAGCGGGAAAATGTTTGCTTTCCACGTTCCCTCTAGCTTTTTACAAGCAATGGGCGGTCGCCTCTGATTCAAAAGAACCAGACTTTCTCCAGCTCTCTCCCACGCAGGCATGCATGTGAGAGCTAGGAAAAAAAAGAAAGTTTAATTTGTGATAAGATCAAGTGACTTTACATATAAAATGAATGAAAAAGAGGCCAAATTTATCAATAATCGAAGATCATCCACCCCCCCGCCCATGTGCAATTTCTGGTCACTCTAATGTGATCCTTTGAGGCCATGACTACACGACAGTACCCAAAATGATTCCATTTAGATTACTAATTCAATTTTAACATAAAACATATTAAGAAATTAAAAACCCTGAATTTCAATCAAATAGCTCATATAAAATCTTTTTAAGATATAAAAAAAAGACTATAAATATTAAATTTTGAATCTTGATATATAAAATATCAATTTTTTAAAATAATATTTTTGAAGAAAATACTTCTAACAATACATATAGATTTAGATGCATATGAATACGTGGATATGGAATGGAAACTGAAAAGGTAAGGACATCTAGATCTTCCCACAAATGAGAAATCGAGGCAAAAAGGTGAAAGAAGACGTAAGCAGGATGTATATAAACCTTAACTTTAAATTCAATCAAAGAAAAAAGAAATATTAATGAGGTCTTCCATTCTTCTTTGATTGATTAACTCTTCACCTTTTTTTTATAAGGAGTATTTGGGGTTTGACTCAAGGGCAGCCTTCCTTTCGCAACCCCCGCCCACAAAAAAAAAAAAAAAAGCTATCTTGATCCTATCCTATCCCTTTGGAAATTTGATGCATAATCTTATTTTTAATCCAACTTTCTAAGATTTTGTTTGATCAATCTGCCAAGCATGGTGTTGGTTGAAATTTGGTCACACTGTTCAACACCAGCTCATGATTTTACCACCAGTGTCCTCGAAGGCTAAAAAAAACCCTCTATTTGGCTACAGTCTTTGGGTCAATGGGTCATATGCTAAGATTGAGCTGCTGTACATGATTTTGCCTCCTATGATCCTCAAATTGCATTAATTATTTCCAAGCATGTGAAGAATGGAGTCCTACCAATATATATTTCTTTTATGTCAAGGAGTTGGACTAATCAAATGTCCATATTAATATTATATAAGAGAGCAATTTACTCATGCAATAACATTGAGAGCTTATCATTGACATGTAACATAATTATTGCTAAGACAAATAGAGTGAAAGAATCAACTTTCTTAACTTAATTAGATGTAGATGTTAGAATGGAATTTATCAGCAAAATTTCAATGAAATATCTCATGTAGTTAAAGCGTAAAACCTTTTTATATTTACTATTGTTAGAATTAAAATATTGTGAAAATAAATCACACAAGAGTTTGACAAATTAAAAAGTAAAATCTTAAAGATGCAAAACAAATTTAATTTGGGTATTTAATTTTTTAATTTTTAATATTTTATATTTAAATATATATTAAATATAAATATTTTAAAAAATAATAGTGCGAGCAAACTTAAGGGTCACTCAAGAAAAATCCATAAATAATTAGGACGATATATATGTATGTATATTCATTATTATCCACAACACACCGCCCTCTCTCTCTCTCTCTCTCTCTCTCTCTCTCTCTCTCTCTATGCAGATCAGGCAGGGAGGACCTATCATTGAGAACCCAAAAGCGCCACCTCCTGACCTGGATTCCACTCACTTGCCACCACTCACGGCTTCAATTATACGATACTATGGCTATACTATACTTTTACAGCTTTAACATGTTTGACGATTTGTTAGTGTCACGTTACAAAATCAGGCTCAGGAAAAAGACGCTTGTTTTTCTTTCCTAATATAATATATATATATTGTTTTATGTTCGGTATAATTAATTTTTTTAAAATATTAATAAGTTTAAAGCTAACCCATAATGTTGTGAATTAATTTCAAGGAGGGAATCGATCAACGTGCAATCAACTAGACGTGCGATATTAGTTAAGACTTTTGAGATTGAAACTGAAATTGAAATTGATTGATAAAGACAAGAATCATAGGATTAGTTTATTTGGTAATAGGAAAAAAAAAACTCCCTTTCCTATAAATCAAAAATTGATCTTTCTGAAAAAGGTTTTAAAAAAATAAAATCTTGAATGCAATTGATCAATGTAATAAGAGAGAATATGCCTTTAAAATCCTTCAATGAAGGATTTAAATCTAGATAAAATTTTTCATTAAAATCAGTTAAACCCAAATTAATATTATTTAATCAACACAAATATTTCAATTAATATTTTTGAATAATAAAATAAAATTTTAAATTCGATAAATAAAACCGATCAAGATTATAAATAAATAATTATTATTTTATTATCTAATTATACTTAACGTATGAATAATTTTAAATTTTTAATCGAAGTAAAATTTAGAGGTGCCATTTGTGATGCATGTCGTTTGGTCCACCGTCTTTAGGGCAGCCTTAAAGAAGTGGATAAAGAAACGGAGGTAATTTGTGGGTCATGTTTGGTTGGAGCAGCATAACCTGACCACATGCCCAACAGTTTGTGTAACCATTACGAGGATGCCCTGAAAAATGATAAATAAATTATTTTTTTTCCCAAATAATAAACGAATTTAAACGGTTAAAATTGTGTAGCGGTTGACAGTTTTTTTTTCTTTCTTTATGGGTGGAAATACAAATTGCTAGGCCCAAGTCATTTGTAGGTATTCATTTTTCTTCTTTTCTCATGTTTTGTCTCCAATATATATCTTAATAGAATGTATAAATGTAATTGAGAATTAAAAAAATAATAATAAAAACATGCTATATATTGAGAAAAAAAAATATTCCTTGGAATTATTGTCCCTTGGTAATAGAGATTAAAAAATTATTATTTTGATTATTGTTTAAGTGTCCGGTTGAGATTAATTTAACAAGTCAAGTTATATTAATTTAAAAAAATTATTAAAAATATAAAATATAAATATATATGTCATTTTATTTGTAAAATAAATATTTTATTTTGTAAAAGTATAATAAATTACAAATAACTTTTTTTCTTTATTTTAAAACATTTTTTTTTCAAAACACTCAACTATAATTTTCTTACGTTCTCTTTTACAAGAAAAAAAATGTATAAAAGCTAACAATATTTATATACTTATATAATTAGATCCGGTAATATTTAACACGATTATATGAATATGACATGTATAAAGTCAAAAAAAATGACACAACACGAATACATTCTTAAAATCTATCTACTATGAATTATAAATGTATCAAAATTGATATAAATATAAAAAAAACCTTAAATACGATTATGATACGATAAAATATACGAATATGATACGAATATACGAATTGTTAATCTATATATAATATTAAACTCTTAATTACAATAATTAAAAATTTGATATTTTAATCTCTCAGGTCTCAATAAATGTTTATGAATATTAGATATTAGAGCAAAAGTCTTTTAATATATCATCTGTTTCCCAAAGTAATGTAAATCTAAATTCTAAATTACAATATTTCTCTCTTTTTCAAATGAGACAACTGGAGAACATGTTAACTACATATTATGAACATGACGACGCCTCATTTTTATGTGTGTACGTTCTATACTTTTTTTTATTATTAATTTCAACTTATATATATTCTTTGTCACTAATTCAAAAAGTGAAAAAAGAATGAAAAGAACGAACGTGCTTGTAACTTGCAAGCAAAAAAGTGTGGTTGCTTTCATACACAATTAAAATATATATATATATATGTTGCCAACCATTCATTATTAATCAACTGCATGCGCTTAATTTATTAATTGTGATTAGATCAATTAAATCATAAATAAGCTTTCAAACCCAATTGTAATTAAAAAAAATATTTTTTATTTTTAATTTAACATGTTTATGGTTTTTTTCTTTATATATAACTCACGTCATTAACATTTATATCATCGACTAAATTATGTTGCATTAACCTTATTTTAAATGAAAGTCCTAAATTTGAGGCTTTCCTCATAAAATCTTTCATCCAACTTAAGGTCAAAAATGAACTTTGATTTGGCTCCACTGTCTCTGTATGGAAATCAAAATAAGCATATGTTAGAACGTGAATAAGACCTTAAAAGGGACATATGTTTTCGTGAAATGCATGGATCTGGTCTGTCCAAATCTCCTCTCGAAGATCTGTCATTGCCTTGTTTTTGGTAGGGTTTTGCACGCCGCCGTCCCAACCATTCAAAATATCCGCTTCACAGCACTTTAAAAAGAATGCTTAGCTTTTGCTTTGCTTTGAATTTTAAAATCCTAACTATGAATAATAATCAAGTGAAATATAAAATAACTATTAAATATAGTAACTAATAAATATATAAATTTAACCTACCCGTATGATTATTTAAATATGACTAAAAAGTTAAATCATTTTTTAATAAAATTTTAAATCTCATACTTATAATTTTTTTAATTAAAAGGTAACATTAATAAGCTTTGTGTTGATTGAATCAATTCCTTAAAAAAAATTTTAATAATTTATGTTAAATTAGGTTAATAAGTGATTTTAATTAAATTTATTTGATTCGATCTTTTTAATATAAACTTTTGAAAATGGGTTGTATGTGTGTGTATATATATATTTGCTAATGCTGTATTGTCACACGTACAAAATCAAGCACTATATCTTTTTTGTGCATGTTTTTCAAGCTTTAAAGAACTTGATGTGAATGAAGAATTTGAAACCATTCAAAAATCAAAATCCAAATCTTCCAATTTGAAAACAAGATTCATAATTCAGTCAAAAGAAATTGCCACTAATAATATGAACTCTACGGTATTTTCCTTCTTGGGGGGGGGGGGGTGGGGTGGTTTGGTTTCTATTATTATTATTTTTTCTTTCGGCGACAAAGTTCAAATACTGTTATTCAATGAAAATATGCTACTAATAATGGGTTATAAGCAATTTTTCATTTTCTTCAATTAAATGGGAATTATTATGGAAACAAAGTTCATGTCTGGCACGCCGACCTAATAAAGAATTGCACCTCCACGCGCTATTATGGAGAGTAAAAGAAACGAAAGCTTGAGTATGAGTAAAACAATTAAAATATAATATAAATTAATAATTTATTAAATTTTATATAAAATTATAATATAATAATATAAAAAAATTTGATGGATACACGGATTACAACTTGATTGAAATTTAGTCGGAAAAGGGACGGCAGTGATGGCGAGTATAGTTCTGAGGTCGGTGATGGATTATGATTCAAAAAGTACGGCCTCTGTTTTTAACTGCAGAGTAGTCTTTTGAGCTGTGAGCTGTCCCTTTTGCATGTAAGAAAAGCATGTCCCTACTCCCTACCACAATTTTCTTTTAAAAAATAATAATAATAATAATAATAATGGTGGGTGGGGGATGGATTTGAAAAAGAGTATGAAATGGAGTTTGATGGAAAGGTGCTGCGTCCACGAGAGGAGCGCCGTCGAATGCCGGCAAATGGGAGAAGTGGAAAAGGACACGCCGTAATGATGTGTACAGATAACGACGCACGTTAAAACAAACGGTGGGAGGCAGAAAAAAAGAAATTAAAAAAGAAAAAAAAGGGTTTGACCAATAAGAGATCAGACAGTTAAAGGCAACACTGCCGAATCAAAACTGCCAAATGGCATTAATCTAATTTTTAGTGGAAACAAACACTGCCTTGCTTATAAAATATTATTAGTTACTTAAGTACACTGTAATTGGGTTTCTTATTTATTTCTTAATAATCATGGAAAATTAAAGCATAAAAATTTAATTAGTAAATTAATAAAAATTTCAAAGTAAATTATAATAAATACACTAATACTGTGAAGGATTGTTAAGTTCTCGAAGAAGAGCTCAAAGATCATATTTGCCTTTGAGGAATAACAAACAATTAAAAGAAAATCGAAATTTAGATTTCAATCCTTAATTAACAAATATTAAGTTTTGCTTATTTATGGCAGGTTTGTACTCATGAATTTGAAAATCTAAATTTAGATTTCATCCTCTGTATGAATTATAAGAATAAAATACAAATATTATATATAAATTAATTAATTTTTAATGGGTATATGTTTTTGGAAGTAAACAAATATAAATTTAAAATTTACAAATATTTTTATATATTTTAAATTTATTACTAAATAATTATCTGATAAATTTAAAAAATAATAATATATACAATTTATTTTACTTTTAAAATTTAAATTTATATTTTTAAATCTAAATTTTCGAATGCAATCTTAATATTTAAACTCCACTTGTCCCTCCCCCTCATCTTCCTAGTTTTCAAATGGGACACTTTTGAATAAAAGATTTAACTACATCATGTTCACTGAAAAATATCTTTTAAAAGATAGATCATGAGTTTGAGTTTCATAAGGTAACTTTTCTTAAAATGAGAAAAATTATAATAACAGTTCATATACTTGTTTAAAATAAAAAATATCTTATAATAGATATAATTTTAAAGATTTTTGCGTCAACTAATGTCCACTGCACTAAGCATTGTATGTGCTGATTTATTGGCAAAAGGATCATGTAAAAAATACAAAGGCCAAATCATAAATTAGGGGCAAAAAAAGAATAGTTGGGGGATTAAAAAAACACATAAAGATGAAGTCTTCATTTGTGAATGTGATCCATTAAACTTATATTTCTTACCATGCATTTATACACTCAAAGTTCAAGAAATTCACAAAAGGGTATGCAACAACTAGAACAAAAAATAGAAGGAAATTTGGTTGCTTTTGACTAATACACGTGTGGAAAGTGGCAAAAATTGCAATGATTATTTAATGATAAAACCTTAGCTTCAAACACACTAATTCTAATGCAACTTTGCATAACCAAAGAACATTAGAAAAAAAAAAAAAATCGGACATACCAAAGAAGATCGGCGGATAACCATCAGCAATGCGTTTGGATATAAACTCGATAGGCGAGAGGCTTCAACATGATAAAATTATATTATTGTATGAAATGAATATAATATTTAAAATTAATAAAAATATATAAAAAATTTGAATTGAATTCAGGGGTCTACTCTATTTGTCTCATTGTCGGGCTGTGCTAAAGATCTTCTGCTGCAACCCAAGCTGATCCTACAACAGGCTTTAACTGAAAAATCTGAATGAAAATCGATGTGTACATATTACTTTTGTGTCATCTACCAAAACAGGGCCTGGAATTCTGGGAGGGTTTTCAGTATTGCTTGAACGAATTTGAATGGGGGGTATGAAGGAGTCATACTGTTTTCAACGTGAATAGGTCAATACAAAAAATTATTGAGGGCAAACAAGTAAAACAAAGTCTAAGACGAATTAAATCAAATACCTTATGCGCAAAGGATTTTGTTTGTGTTGTATCCCCCCGCATTGCCAAGTGGACAGCAAAGCCAGGACAAATGTCCACTATGTTGGTGAACTATGGCCCCCACGTCGTGGCCTAAGGCCGTTAAAAAATCTTGTGAATTTGGGAATTTAGTTTTTGTTTTGTTTTATTTATTTTTCCATAAATAAATCTAAAAAAAAAAAAAGAGGAAAAAAACCATGCTTAAATCTGAAACTTTCGAAAGAAAGGGAAAGAAAATGGTGGCCCTTGTCACATGCTGCACAAGTGCTCTCTGCTACATTTTCATTTGGCCCCACTTACCTGGCCGCATTGAAACTCCCCTCCCTGGACCCAACAACAATGTTTAGGAGCGTGTTTATCACATCCCTGTTTATTCGTGTAAGAATTTCAACCCCGCTTTTTCTGCAATACTCTCTTGTTCTCATTCCATTTTTTTTTTAACACTACAAATACAAATCTCCATTTCCCCTCTTTCTCCCCCATTTCCCCCCTCTTTTCTTTTTGCTCATTTGTTGACAGTTACTGGTCTCTTAGCACTGCGTTGTTTCGGTTTCGTTCTTATATTTTCTTCTTTTCGCTTTTTTTTTTTTTTTTTGTGCTTTGGCTGGGCCCGAGCACTGCCATATCCAGCGAAATCAACAGGGGAGCAACTGCTTATATTATTAATTCTTAAGCCAAGCACCGAGCTCCCTACTACTAAGCAAATCCGCCCACTTTACCTTGTAATATCTTTTTCCTGCTACTCTCCTCTCCAGCTTTGTCTCTTTGGGTTTTTCTTCTTCTTTATTATGGCGGAGGTTTTAGATGACGGCGAGTTTTGGCTTCCGCCCCAGTTTTTAACCGACGATGATTTGTTCAAGGACGGAGCCAAGGTTACAGACGATGCCAAGAATCTTAAAGATGGCTTTGGGTTGGAGCTTGATAGTTCCAAGTCTTTGTTTCCCTACGACTTCCCTTGCGGGTTTGGGACTTTAGGGTTGTCTTCGGATCTGAGTTCTCCTGTCGAGTCCGTGGTGGGTTCTACCGAAACAGAGAGTGACGAAGAAGATTACCTAGCGGGACTAACTCGCCAAATGGCTCACTCCACTCTCGAGGATGATTTTCGTCGAAACGACCCTGCGGTTGCCTCTGAAAATTCCAAGGTCCGTTGAACCACCAAAACGCGAAACTTCCCGAGTAAGTTTTTGATTTTTGAGGATTGTTTCTTATTCTATTTTCCTTTTTTGTTTTGGTTTTTAGGGATGGGTCTTGTCCAGTTCTCCGCAATCGACCCTATGTGCGTTACGGAGCGGTTGTCAGTCTCGAGTTTCATCACCACCAGTAACATGGGACCTGCTGTATGCGGCGGCAGGGGAAGTAGCAAGGATGCAAGTGAATGAAGAATCATACGGTGGATTCAGCAGCAGAGGCCTTTTGGCTCGACCAGTTAGAAAACCCTCACCAAACCTCGATGGTTCTGGGGTTTACCATCAACGGTCACTTTCTCACCAAAAGCTGCGGGCCACTCATGTAAGAATCTCGAAACAGAGCATTCAGTTTTTTTTCCCTCTACATAGTATTAATTCGGTTGGTTTTTTTGTTGTTGCAGTTTCAGCAACTGAAGCAACAGCAGCTACTGAAACAACAAAACGCGTCGGTGTGGGGAGGGCAGAAGCAGCAGAACCATGTGGTCCAAAACAGAGGAAGGTTTACTAATAGTAATAGGACTTTGGGCTTGTCCCCATCTGCATGGCCCCCTATGCAGCAGCAACAGCAATCCCTGCCAGCAAACGGGTCGGGTATGCGGGCTGTTTTCTTGGACAGTCCGACTGGGACAAGGGCATGTGCAGGAACTGGTGTTTTCTTGCCTCGCCGTGTTGGTAACCCCTCTGAACCCCGCAAGAAGCCAGGTTCATAACTATATTCCTATTTTTTTCCCGTAAAATGTGTTGTTTTCTTGAATGTTCATAGAGCTGAATTTTCTTTTGAATCTTTGTTATTTTGGCAGCTTGTTCAACTGTTTTGCTTCCGGCTAGAGTGGTTCAGGCCTTGAACTTGAATCTCGATGAGATTGGAGCACAACCCCAGCTTCATCATCCTCGGTTTAACTCTAGTGTCGCTGCCGATAGTAGTAAATAATCTCTTCTTCAAATCTAAATTGATTTATCTTTTTTCATAAGTATTTTTTAAGTTATTTGGTTTGACTGTTCATGTCTCTGTAGATGCTGCTGCTCTCAGTCTTCGAAGTGGTGGGAATGTCGTCACAAATCAGAAGGAGCGGAATTCCAAGCCACACCATGGAATCAGTCATGAAGTCCGCTTACCTCAGGAGTGGACGTATTAACTAATTGATCTGTTGGTTCCTTTTATTTTCTCTTTTTTGCAAGATTAGGGAATGGGAAGCAAGTTGAAGGGGGTGGTAGGAAAAGAAGAAATGGGAAGAAGTTGATAGTTTGCTATAGGGAAATCGTAGTATAGTGGTGTATAGGTTTAAGAAGTAAAAATGTGGGTTTAGTAAGAAGAAAATGGAAAATGGAAATGATGTTTTTTTGGGTTAGGCTTTTAGGGTGAAAATAATGAATTTTCTAGTTTCAGGAAAAGTGATGGGAACTGCACAGCCAGAAGCCTTTGTTCGTTTGGTTGGGCAGGCTAGGATGGATAGTAGGGAAGAAGATACAAAGGGGTTACTGTTTTGTTGTAATTCTCTTGTATTTTGGGTTAAATAAGTCCTGAATTTTGTTGAAAATGAAATGTTTTAATGAGATGAATGGGCCTTCATCTTTTGCCGAACATGTCACCTCTTCACTATGCTAGCACATGGTTGATCTGATTATCGTCATTCTTGTTGCTGAGCTTTTGTAGAATCCCTCCCTCTTGCTTTCCAGCCTGTCTACCCACTCCATTGCCGTTGGAAGTAGTAATTATAGGGCAAGGTTTCATTCTTTGAACATGGTTTAAAGTCTTTGAACATTATCTTTGGAAGCTGGAATTTTATCTATTAACAATTAATATGAATCTAACTATCTTTTGCTTTCCCCAAGGCCTAGCAGCTGGATTTTCACCGTCTTCTGAGATAATCAGATGATAAGTGTGTTTATGTATATATAACATATATGTTAAAATTTAAAAAATACCCCATGTTTAATTAAGAAGAAATTGTCATTGAAATTAAAACAAGAAGGTTGTGAAATGAAACTGGCAAAAAGACTTTTTGGCTGTGTAAACAGTAAAGAACGACGAATTTTCCTTAGGAGGGAAGCAAAGATGATAGCTGTTGGGTGATTAGATGGAAGTGGGGTGCTTTACACGTGTCAAACATTAAGGTTACCTTTTCTCTCTTTTGATCTTTCCGTATCGTTTCTCTTTTATTGAGAGGGATGTGGCAAAGATTTGCTTTTAATTTTACCCCTCTTTCTTTATGGCTCGTTTGTCTCGGTCTCTCTGTTGGAACTCGTCTATCCGCATTCGGGCCCTTCTAAAAACGCTTAAAAAAATTGGGTCAGTAGCAATCAAGGCGTGGCCATCGCACCGCATAAGCCACAAAATGCAACAGCTGCTCGCCGAATCTGGCTTGAGACCGCGTCCCCGAGTCAATACTCCTGCACCTTCGTGTCTTCAACCCATTACCCACATGCTGCGCACTACTTATAAATTTGACGGTTCTTCACGCACCCATGTTCGCGTATTTTACGCTTGTTCGTGTATTTTAGGTCGGTTGATGTGTCGTTAGTGGCTTGCGATGGTGCCAGAATAGTGCTGGTTGTGAGTCGGCGTTACATTACATGTGGGTTTTATTTAACTTCATCCAGAATTTCGTTTCCCCATAAATTTTACGTTTCATAATTTTTGGCGTTGATTCGTGTTCGTCTGATTGGAAAAAAAATCCAATAGAAAATCTTTTCATTCCTGTTCTGCTCTGGCATTTTCTTCAATAATAAAGCCCAAATCATTGACGACCCTTCATCCATTTTTATCAATAGATTTTATGGGGGAAAAAGTGGTTGTACATGTACCACTGGTTTAGGTTGTCAAGATCTTGGTACAATTTTTGCCTTTCACATCCACTGTGTCTATTCTTGGCTGATAATAGCTGTAGCCACCCATAAAAAAAAAAGTGTCTAAAACATTAATGGGCAGCCATTTTCAAGGGCACCCATTCCTTTGAAAATTAATGAATTTGAAATTTCAACTATCGCTTCCTTAAAGCCATATTACATTGCCGAAGGTATTGCTCTCTGACTGATCGCTGAATCGCCTGATGGAACAGAAACCAACCCCCAGGTTTTCAGGCTGCAATTGCCCAGCTTATGGCACTGTAGAATATAGATGACTACCCTTAAAAAGAGAGTTTGGAATATTATTTATATTTCTCTAAGTAACATCTATACTTATTCATGGTCTAACAGTATATTCGATTTAATTTATTTATCTTGTATTAGATTTAGTTTAAATAAATTATTTTATAATTCTAATTAAATTAAATTGAATAAAATGATTTTTTATATAATAAAAATATTTTTATTAAATTTAATTATAAATATTAATATAAAAATATTTTTAAATAATATTTTAAATCGTAAAAATGGAGTTTACAATCTGCTCAACCCGACAGAAGACTTTTGCAGAGCCAAACCCAATCTGGCGAGACCGATTACTGAAGTTAATGGTAATTCATTTCGAGTCTTGACCCTAACATCGTTGCCTGAATTTGAGTTATTTCTGTATTTTTAACCATACAGTGTAGTAAGCTTTCACCACTTAAATTGGACTATTGGAGATTTATTAAATGTGAGTTCATAAATTATATAAGCTAAGGACTGATGCCAAGCTTCGTTTTCCTGATGTCAAATTTATATTAAAAGCATTGAAATGGGTTTAAGCAATTAGCATTCAGACTTCCTTCCTGTTAAACTTTGATTGGAACTTCGTGGGTGAAACGTCCCCTAATATTTCATTATTTTTTTTTCTCGCCACCTGAGCTAAACCAGTCATCGATCTTCCACATGGTTGCAAAGTCAATGGCTAAATTCAAAGTATAGTATCCTAAAAATTTTGCCTGGAAATCATGTGTGCAAAGATGGTTTTGAGCCAGGACCATTCGCTTACCGATTTTCTTTACAAATTCAACGGTTTGCTCAACCAACCAAACCTCTTACTTGGGAGGTATTGGAATAACATTAAAAACACCATAGACAAAGACATAAACCTTTCATGGAAAATAACGAGTACGGTGATGTTTATTTGACAGGTTTATTGAGTGTTGGAATAACATTAAAAACACCATGGACAAAGACATAAACCTTTCATGGAAAATAACGAGTACCGTGATGTTTATCGGACAGGTTTATTGCTGGCAGATAAAGTTGTTTGAACCTTTCAACAACAACAAAAATCTTTTACATTAGCGTACGGCTTTGTTTCATAGCACAGAACATGGGTCTGATTGTAGTGAGCTGGGTTGGACTAGGTGAGCTTTCATATGTGTCTATTATGTGCATTTAGACAAATGTTAGTAGAGTATCAGTATGTACTTTAATATCGATACGATGCATTTAAGATTTTGTATTTAGATTTAATTCGAATAATTTTATTCATATTTCATTAAGAAAAAGGAAATCGAAGCATTCATTTCATTTGTAGATACGATAATTTTAAAAATAATATAATTATATGATAAAAATATAATAAAAAATATAAATATAACATGAGTATTTGAATGTATAAAATTTTATATAACGTAAAATATTAATATATTAAAATTTATATAAATATAATACATTAAATATTATTATAATATATAAAAATAAAAACTAGTACGATAAAGATATTTAAATTTACACATCTATTATTTTCCTTCAAACCATTGAAAAATATAGGCATACCTTTTTTTTGGGTTTCACTGTAGCCCATGTTTATAAAACCCCAATGGGCCCAATAGATATCCTCGATCCGATCTCATTCATATTAATAAAACCAACTAGACGCACCGTTTTCGGCCTCAATTAGGTGAACCGAAATCAGCCGCCTAGACCTGGCGAGGCTGGCTAATGGCCACTGCCGTGCTGACCCAATAACATGGCGCCAAATGCATTTGCGAGAGTGATCAGGTACATTAACTAGCACCGCATCACGATCAGACTGTTTAGAAATTTCAACAACATCAACGGATGTGATTGGTCCATGATATTTTTTATTATGAATTGATCAAAGATCATAATTATTAGCAGCCGGATTTTGTTGTGCGATTCGCCTGCACGCTTGGAAACATCGACAACATTCGGTCAATAACCCTTCAACATTCAAATTTCCGGTAATTATTTTTATTTGTTTTTAAAGTTTACATTTCAATTCAAAATCGCAAAGCTTTCCTTTTTTTTGGTTTAGTTTTGCTTACTAAGAAGAGGAAATGGGGCATTTTCAAACTGTTAATTACAAGTATTTAGTTGAAACTATGCTTAATTGTTAAGTTAAACAAACCGCGATTATAGTCAAATATTCAATTCTTCAGTTAATAATGGCGTTAGACGAAGATGCTGAGCAGAGCTATTTACCGAAGAAGAAAAAATCGGAATCTGAGGATGACAAGAGGTATCTTTGTTTTTTTCTCCCTGTATATTTTAAAATTTTTAGAAAAAAATTTGTGATTTTTATTTTGGGTTTTGTAATTAATAGGAGAAAGAAAATTGTTCCTGGAAGCGTAATGAAAGCTTTGATGAGACCCGGAGGAGGTGAATCAAATCCTTCAGATGGTGATCAGGTTATATGCTTTTTTTAATAAACTCTTCGTAATCGGATAGGGAATTGCGGGTTTCTTGTATTTGGAATAGAAAAATGCAACGTTTGAAAAACAATGCAAAGGTTTGAGTTGTGAATTGGTAGTTTTTTTTTTTTTTTTTTAAATTAATGTTTTGTAGGTCATATATCACTGCACAGTGAGGACGTTGGACGGAGTTGTTGTCGAGTCTACCAGATCAGAATATGGAGGTGAATATTCCTTACGCATTTAAGTAGATTTAACTGAAGTTGAGCGAAAATTTTCTCTGCTTTTCTTCTCGTTAATTGTTGAATCTTAAGTTTTGTAAGTTAGTCTTAAGTTAAAGAATGTGCCTAGTTGAATCGTCCAATGGTAAATGTTTTTTTTTTATTGAATTCACATTCGTTTATATGACAGGGAAAGGTATTCCGATAAGAAATGTATTGGGCAAGAGTAAAATGATATTGGGGTTGTTGGAAGGAATTCCAACAATGTTGAAGGGTGAAGTGGCAATGGTATTGTCTTCGAACTATGTTTGTGTTTATTGCTCCGAAATACTTAACCCAAAGTGAAAATAATGGAACTATTGATTTGGAATTTCTTTTTATTTCTTAAAAAATCTGTGACATATCTTGCTTCAGTTCAAAATGACACCTCAAATGCACTATGCGGAGGAGGACTGCCCTGTTCCAGCTCCAAGTAGTTTCCCAAAAGAAGACGATCTCCATTTTGAGATTGAGTTGATAGATTTCTCCAAAGCTAAGGCAGGAACGCTTCAAAAGTGCAGATTTGATAATTGTCTGTTTTTGTTGTATCATCATAAAGCAATTTTGATTCCTTTAAGCAATGTGTATTCAGTGTTCTCATACAAGCATTCTTAGTAATGTCATTGATTAAGCAATGGGTATTCATATGTTTGAGGTGCTTATGATGTCTTGATGACATTGATTAATTTGCATGTAGCCTCTTTTTGGTTCTAATTCTTGTTATTTTATGCCCATTTTCAGGTTGTTTGTGATGATTTTGGAGTTTTGAAGAAGGTACAGTGTCACAGTTGTGCTTAATTTTTCTAGGAATATGTTGGTAGTTGGAACTAGGAAGTGGGTAGCATGTAAGGAAGATTGGGAAATTCACACATTTCTTGACGTGTTTCGATTTTTTAAATATGCAGACTATTTTTAATGTTTGCTGCTACATGAATTGTTATCGTCACCATTATTTTTGGTTTGTTGTGCCCTGTTGCTGCATGGAATTTATTCTTTCTTCCATATTTGCTCCAAATTTGTTTTAGTCTGAAAGATATCACCTAATTAATAATTATATAATATTGGTAGGTAATAGATGAAGGCCAGGGTTGGGAATCACCTAGGGAACCATATGAAGTAAAAGCTTGGTAAACTTGTTCTCAGGCCTTTTTGCATATTCTTTTGTGTGCATTGCACTGAGTTTCCAGAATGTTTTCGATCATTTTTCGGACGTATAATATGTGAACATTTCAGGATTTCTGCAAAGGCGGGTGATGGGAAATTGATTCTGTCACACACTGAAGGAGAACCGTATTTCTTTACTTTTGGAAAATGCGAGGTTGATCATTTGTATGTCTTATAGGTTTTTGTTGTTAATTAGTCATCCTAGTTTTCTTTATCTAATTATGTGCTTGATCAACCGTGCTTCATGTTGTCAAGTTTAAGCTCCTTTTGATAAAGATTTTGTTCTTGATACCACAAAATTTAGGTACCTAAAGGTCTTGAGATGGGAATAGGAACAATGGCACGGAAGGAGAAGGCCATAATTTATGTTACAAATCAATACTTAACCCCATCTCCCCTCTTGCCTGTGATAGAAGGTTATGAAGAAGTTCATTTTGAAGTTGAGCTTGTCCACTTCATCCAGGTAAGTCATTGGTTTCCTATTGATATTGCTCATGTATGCTTTTATCATTAGATAACCAAATTGTGGATATAACTTATAGGTGAGGGACATGCTGGGAGATGGTCGCCTAATTAAACGACGACTACAGGATGGAAAAGGTGCTCTTTGTTATTTGATTAAACATTGCGACAGACAGATATCTTTGTTTGATTCTCTTCAGTTTTCTCTTCCTTATGCCATGTGGGAATCATTCAATGAAAAATCTATTGTTAACATATTATTAATCATTGCTTTATGTAACATTGTCATTTTATTTATTCATTTATTTGAAAGTTTTATTTTGCAATATACTTTTAACAGTTTCTACACTCATTCTTTGATGGAAAGATGACCTGGACAATGCTTCGAATTTTGATTTCCATATGTGCACTTTATGCACTAATTACTGATTCCATTTCAGATACCTGTAATTGTGTCTATTTGTTGATTATCCTCTTTGTGTGGCTGCATGGATGATGATTTTCTTTGTTGTTTGGAACAACTAGGGGAGTTTCCCATGGATTGCCCACTTCATGACAGTCTTTTACGAGCCCATTACAAGGGCATGCTTCTTAATGAAGAAAAGACAGTCTTCTATGATACTAGAGTCGATAACCAAGGCGAACCTGTGGAGTTCAGCTCTGGAGAAGGGCTGGTGAGTTCACCCTAGTAAAGTTGAAAGGGTTTCGATTTTTTTTTTTAATTTATTTTTTTATCTTCATCTTGTACTAGGTGAAATCAAATTATCATATTCATCCAAATTATCTTGGTCAAGACTATAATGCTAGACTGTGAGTTTGCCTTGATCTTGCAAGCTTTGATTTTACCTTACAGGTGCCTGAGGGATTTGAAATGTGTGTCTGTTTGATGCTCCCTGGAGAGATTGCTCTTGTCACATGCCCTCCTGACTATGCATATGACAAATTCTCTAGATTGCTCTTTTTTTTTCCTTTTTCCTTTTCTTAATTTCCATTTTTGTGCATGACCTAAGTGCCTTTGCTTCCAATTTGATTAGGCCACCTAATGTTCCTGAAGGTGCTCATGTTCAATGGGAAATTGAGCTTCTTGGTTTTGAGATGCCAAAGGTAATGAAGTCATCTTTGAGGAACTTTTCCTTGATACGTGTTAAGTGGTGTTATCTCACATCTGTTAAGTCTTGGATTTCCTGTAGTTTTATATTCAGGTTGGGTCCTTCCACATATAAACAATTGGTTTTAGGTTGGATGCTTAACATAATATCAAGGCCTAAGTGTGTTTTACTTTTCTTGCCTAATCCCATGTGATTTGGACACCCCTATGACTGATTGGTTTTAGGTTGGATGCTTAAAAATATGGTTGTTAAATTGTCAGTGTTCCCCAAGATATAGTTATGAAAATACTGTTTCATGTTTTTTCTTTTTTCTTTTTTTTCTAGCTTCTAATCAAATCTTTTTTACAGGATTGGACTGGCTTGAACTTTCAGAGCATAATGGATGAAGCAGAAAAAATCAGATTCACGGTATGTGGCCTATTATATGTTGCATTCTTCGAAGAGCCAATGCGTGCAAGCTGTTGCAGTGATGCAAGTTAATTGTTTATCCTTCTGTTTCGCTGTAAGACCATTAATTTGAATAAGTAACCATCTGTCTGCAGGGTAACCGACTCTTCAAAGAGGGAAAATTTGAACTTGCCAAGGCAAAGTATGAAAAGGTAGAATAAGTAACTCACTGTGTTTTTCCTAGATCTTAGATCACTTTTGGGATCGTGGACTATTTATTAGGCATCAACCAAAGATCCAAGCTCAATCTTAACAATTAAAACAAATTGGCCTATCATGAGTTAAGCAAATATAGTGAGAAACGATAAAAAAACAATACTAAATAACCCAGGGCTGGAACCAGGCTAAACATCCAACCTAAAATGAATTGGTAATGGATTGAGGGCAAATAAGCTTTGATTAGCAGATGTTTATGTGAAATCAGTGACAATGTTTCTACTAGGGTACATTTAAGTGCATATGTAGTTCAATTCCATGTGGTGCTTTATTTACAGGTGCTTCGGGATTTCAATCATGTTAATCCACAAACTAATGAGGAAGGAAAAGTGTTTTTAGACACAAGAGTAAGTTTCATCCTGCCTCGTGGTAACTGAAAGCATCTATTTCTATCCTGTGATTTATCAGTTGCTACATGAGGTTAGATAGCATGTTTCCGAAGTTTGTTAATTTCTTTTTCCTGACTTATTGCATGCAGAATTCGTTACATCTTAATGTGGCCGCATGCTTACTCAAAATGGGAGAATGCAGAAAGTCCATCGAGGCATGTAATAAGGTTTGTTATGGCTTCAATTCTTTATCTCTCTCTTTTATTGGGAAATAAGAAAATTTTGTGATTTTATTGGTGTCATGGGAAGAGATACATATTATGATCATAAATAAACAATTGTAAAAGTCTTTTCCCCCTAAAGGATATTCAAATTAATCAGATTGTTACCAAAATCACTCATTGATCAGTTTCTGAATGTTCACATGGATAAGTTTGAGTACATCAAGTTTTAAGGTTTAAAGTTGAACCCAGGCAAGAAATAAAGACACAAACAACGGAAGCAGGACATCTGAAAATACTTTACCCTGAACTGCCTTCTGTTTTACTTGTTTACTTGTCTAAATTATTGGTCATCTGAGGATATCCATCCATCGAATTTGATATTGATATGTTTTAGTGGACCTATTTAGGTTTTAGATGCAACGCCTGTACATGTGAAGGCTCTATACCGTCGTGGAATGGCTTATATGGCAGCTGGAGATTTTGAGGAAGCAAGAAGTGATTTCCAAATGGTAGTTATAATCTAATTTTTAAGTTCAGTGGTTTAAAACTGGATTGTTGACCGATCTATTTTGGATACTATCAGATGATCAAAGTTGATAAGTCATCAGAACCAGATGCAACAGCGGCTCTAGCAAAACTGAAGAAGCAAGAGCAGGTATGTTAATCAGTGATATATTTTCTTTTGCCTTTCACACATGGTGGAAACATGAGAACTCATTATGTATCTGTACTGAGTTTTATGAGCAGGAAGTGGAGAGGAAGGCTCGGAAACAATTTAAAGGACTATTTGATAAGAAGCCAGGAGAGATTGCAGAAGCTCAAGTTGAAGATAGAGCTAGAGGTGATATCACTGGTGCAAATCAGAAGAGCGAGGAGTCGTCATCATCGGAAGGAGATGAGGCTCAAGATTTCCATGAAGCTGATGATGGTCAACCTCGAATAGGCTGGCTTTACAACTTGTGGCCTACTGGTAGAAGACTATTTTCAGCTTTTGGGCTTCAAAGATGTACCATACTCTGATATTCTAAGGTCAGACCCCAAACTTGTTAGCATTGGTTGCAGTCGGCAAAGATGCTTAAATTAGTTCCTCAGGAAAGAATAAGAATACCAGGGGTAATTTTAGAAAAGCAAAAGGTTTCTCCCTGTCTTGACCCTTTTCCCATAGTTTTGTCAATGGAGTTCTGTTTCGTAGGTTTTTGCTTCTTCAAAATCTAACCAACACCACCAAAAAAAAAAAAAAAAAGATCAGTCCATTTCTTTATCATTAGATTCAATCCAAAAGGTCCAAAATTTTCTTTCACAATAGGCTGCAACTAGACTTGATGCATACAAAATACAAGGTTGCTACACCAAAGTTTTTAACGTTTACTATACAAATACAATAATCGTCACTAACAACCTAATTTACTTGATTTATTTTTCATTTTTACCTGAACTTGGCGAGGTTGCCAAAGTTTATCAATTGGTAAAGTGAAAGGGTATCAAATAGTTTATGATATTTGTTGTTATGTGTGTAATATGTGAATACTTGTTATTGCAATTTTATTGAAGCTTTCAAGTAAGGACACAAGACTTGAGGTGATAAGCTGACTGTGGATTTTGGTATTTGAATTTAAAACAGGTTAACCATAGCCAACCAAAAGGTAGAATGTAAATATCATAAGGGATTCCATTAAAAAAATTGTGTGCACAACTATTACAATTTCAAAGGGAACCCTTTATTCTATTCATTACATGCACTCAAAACCTATAGCTACAAAGCTTTAAGGATCACCCTCGCTAGTAAAGAATTTGGTGGAGACGACACAAATTTCACAGAGCTTAGTTATATCCCTATACTTTGCAGCCAAGTCTGAAAATTTGGTTCCTTGTAGGTTATCTTGGCAGATTTTAGCGTCATAAGCAGCATAGTTCAGATACTTAACCATGTCATCGATGTCATTAACGATGAAGTTATTCCCAGCAACCCAAAGGTCTGCGAGCGACATGAGGTAAAAAAACCAACATATATCGAGCTCTCGAGCCTCGACAAAAGGGCTGGAAGAATCATTGACTAGGGTCGGTATGATACGTCCGGCTTCGTCAGTTCTTACTAGTGCCAAACCCAAAGTGATGTTAGCAATCTCGACAGCGGTTTCCCCCTTGCTGGCATATGATCCTGGGTCTGGAATTATAGTATTGACACAAAATGGCGTGTCGGATGTGCGGCTGCAAATCTCATCCACGAGCTCTCGACCACGCAAAGGCTCATCTCCATACGAGGGGTGGATGATGAACACGAAGAGCAGTACTAGCAACAAAGGCGAGAAAACCTGAGAAAGAAGAGTTGGGGAATGAGAGTGAAAGTGGGCCATTTCTTTTAGACTGTTTATATGTTTGCTTGTGTCATTTTTAAGCCATAAATAAACATTTTAAATAGTGAAAAAAACTACCGTATGAATGTAAATTCACTCGATATATATGATCATTTTCTTATTCTCATGATTCAGTGATTGCTCTAACCGCTTCAGTTATATATGGCTTGCAAGTTTTCATGATCCTTAAGGGAGGGGAGATTATCACCTTATAGTGTGAGCAATTCTTTTGGCTTTGATTAATTGTAAATAAAAAGAACCAATGATTAGTTGTAAACTCAATTATCGTTTTTGGTTTGATCCTCTTTTGCTAGGATTTAGTTTAATTTTTAGTGATATAAACTTTAAATTGTAGCCAAAAATGAAAAAGAAAGACAAATATTCCCTGGGTTTGAACAATATTTGGGCTTAATCTTTATGGATCAACACTAGTCCATCAAGCACATGTTTGGGTTTTAGTATCTATGCATGTCCATCAAAACCATGAGCCTGAAAAAGATTAAAGATAATTATAATAACATAGGAAAGCTTGTTACACTCTAAGATTTGTGATCAAATCAATAAAACTATTATCTATTTTAATTTATTAGATTTTACGATTTTAATCAATTAAAAATAATGTGGACATTTATATATAGATTGAAGTCTATTACGTAACCTGTCTATGATACCAAGACCGTGACACTTTCACTTATCACGTAGTAGAACTTATAACATCCTTAGCTCTTCAAACTCTGCATTTCCTACTTCCTGCGGGGAATGTCCGGCACCTTTTCAGTCCCACCCGACTTTCTAAAAGCCGTACTCCCAAAAACCAAGAATCCAACCGCATGTCCGAAAACAGCAGCTAGGAAAACACCGCCATTAAAGGACACGACAGCCAACATCACCAAGTAGCTCAGCACCGCACGCAGCGTTTGCACCGCCGTCTGAAAGAACCAAGCGGCGACCTTGTTGGCCTCAGGCTTGATAATGCTGCAATACGAGAGGCATTCGACTATCACTGCCAAGAAAAATACGAAGGCCAAGGCCAACGCATACATGCCCGAGCTGGAACCTGGCCAACCGGAGAAAAAGATTTCGGATTTATGGCCCCAGTAGAAACTCATGTGCATCGGTGACTCTCGATGTCGATTCACGTGAAGTACCCCAGTCGTGTTCCGAGCCGATGCCGTTCCACACATGTTCACCGTCTTCATTGAGTGTCTTTTCCTGTGTTCTGTCTGGTTTTTTCGATGAAGAAGAGAAACAGGGTTTTAAATAATGAAAATAAAGATTCCTTTTTTCCTTTCATTTTGATTTTTGATCTGGGTTTTACTTTAGAATCCTGCAAAACTGGTTTCCAAGCAATTCCCCCTGTAACTGGCATTTCCCAATTTCGCACGGAGCGAATGACTGCTACAGCAGATATTTTATTCTCTCTGTTCGTACATTTTTCTTGTGCAGTAAGGACCAACTTTATTTTTAGGGCTGGTATTCTAGATTTTGTTCAAGGAAAATGTCTGATATTTTGTTTAATTAAAACCTACTGGTTAGAAGATTTTAACTAATATATGGATCACCGATGGAAAGCATAAATGCGCATGATGTTGTTAGCAATATGGTCTCTTGTCCATTGAGTTTGGTCCATTTAAATCTGTCAGGCCCAAGGCAGGAATATGAATATATGATTCCTTATTGAATCATAATATGACTTGAAATTCATGGGCAATTCAAATGCGGGCACTGAGGTTAACTTCTCCCAAGCTATTTGGTCCAATTAACTAGGGCATTGTTTCAATAAATTGTTACCCAAGTGTAATAGTCTAACAGACGTGAATTGGAAGACACATAAATTAATATTGAATGTATTGATAATATATATTTATATATCATTAGTGTATTAAATAATAATATTTTATTAAAAAAATTATCAATGTAATAAATATAAATGCATACCGAAAGGTTATAGATTTTAAATGTCATGCTATACTAATTTGCTAAGCGTATTGGTTTTCTTGCTTCAGTAAACTTTGGTAATTAAAAGTTGAATCACCTTTTTTAGGTTAGATAAAATACTGATGTTTTGCCAATTGACTCAATGGTATTTTGGTAGCTAACAGTTCTGATTCAAATTAATTTTTAATAAATCCGTCAGCCCTAATATTAAACCAGAGATTAGCTAATAGTAATATATAAGACTAATATGACCCAAGACTTTATAATTTAACTAGTTTACGTAATTATTTATTACAAACTGATATTTAATAATTTTAAAGTTTAAATTTTAATATTTGTAAATTTACTTTTATTCTCAAACTACTAATTCGTTTCTGTAGAAGTATGAGTAATATTATTAGTATTTGTTGCTCTAAATTAAAAGCCAATATATATTGGCAATTTTACAAAGCACTCGAGATCAGATTTCTTTATTTATAAAATCATGAAGACTTTATATAGTTGCCCCTCAAGTCTCAATCTCTTATTCATTCACTGAATTATGAGAACATCTGATCAGTTGCCATGGATCTGAATGGTTCTATTAGGGTGGTGTTTGGCCTCTTCCTTTGGAACTCTGACTGTGAGCACCCCGTTCTCCAAATATGCAGTTAGCTTACTAACCTCTGCATTCTCAGGCAGCCTGAAACGCCTCACAAACTTGCCGCTGCTACGTTCCACGCGATGCCACGTATTGTTTGACACTTCTTTCTCCACGCTCTTCTCGCCGCTGATACACAGCACCCTTCCGTCCTCCACTTCCACCTTCACTTCGTCCCTTTTCAGCCCTGGGAGATCCGCTTTGAACACATGAGCCTCTGGGGTTTCCGTCCAGTCTAGCTTCGCAACCGCAAACGGTGATTCGGTGGTGAAAGCAGCGGGAGGAGGCGCAACGAGAGGACTCCCCGCGTAGCGAAATTCCTGGAATGGATCCCGAACTTGCTGGTAGAAAGGCTCCCGAACACTGCGCCGACCGATATAAATACTTGGAATCATCGACATCTTTGTGAAACAACTAGACAAAGGCAATAACTAAAACTTACGAGACGTCTAGTTAATGTAAGAAATTTGATGCCATATTTGCTAAGATGGAGAAGCATTTTATAAGCGAAAAATGGGATTCTAAATGTGGATGATATTTCGAGAGAGGAATCCTCTTTTAGGGAAATGCTGTATGACCAAATGGGATTTATCAATGAAGGGATAAAAACGAATTTGGCATCCGAATAAATGTTGCACCACTCAACCTTTGAATGGTGCTTCTGAGCAAGCGAGACTAGTCATTTTCAGAATAATACAACTGCTAACCGGGTCCCGAGCAAGTGGCAGATGCGGGGAACATTGACGCCAGGCCATAGTATCAACTATCTACGTAAATTACAGTGAATTGGGCTGATGCAAGGAACGTAGCCCATAGTAAATTGGGTTTGTCAGACACTAAACAACTACAACAATAGAAGGCCGATGACTGGGCCATAGCAGCAATGTTAGGCTTCGATTAAGGTCCAAGATTTCCAAGGGTAGCAAGCCCATGGGTTTTCGCAAGCCGGAAAAAAAAAAAAAAGATGATCTTTGCCGTGGAAAGAGGATTGAAGATCGTAGATAAAATCATGGAAGTTGGTGGAAGATTTGGCAGGAAACATGAAGTTTTTGCCAACAGGAGTGTCTTCGACTTATTCTTTTCAGATATATGGGCACCTTTAAGTTCTAACAATCAGATTTCAGCGTTTGTCAATGCCCAAATTCTTTGGAAAGAGACCCCAGAGGCTCATATAATTATAAGTGAAGAAAGAAGTGTGTAGAAGGAGAACAAATTTCCTTAGAAGACTCAGGCCACCGGAAACTACTAAGGTTGATGAAGTCAAAGCAAACGAAGATGGAAGAGAAGAAGCCAGAGGTCATCAAGACTATTGAGATCAGCCAGCTATATTCTTAATTAACCCTGCAACCATGATCGTCGTGTCACAATGCTCGGTTAACCGGCGTGAAAACTTCTATCCGCTAGACAGAACAAGAGCTTGATGTAAACACTCTGAAAAGAACAGGTGGATCAAAACATGCCAGCCTGCCCCACCTCCAGCTCCATTGTTTTGGAATCAATGAACAATGCTGGGTATTCGGTTTCTCATTCTTTGTGGTATGAAACAAATGCCGAACGCAAAGTGACCCATTGACAGCCTTGGGGGCCTTCTTCACATGACAAATGTCTAAGGTTGGGCTGAATCGTGGAGAAAATCCCCCAAAAAAAAAAATGTTTCCTACATGTTCAGAAGAGACAGATCAAATGTTGTCCGATGAAAGCCAATAGCGTAGAGCTGGACTTTGGTCTCAAACAATGACACTTATTCATGAATAATAAAATTCTAAGATTTTATTTTAGTTTTATTATATTTATCATTATGTCCATTATTAGAATGGGTTTGGTGTAACAAGTTGCAAAGAAACTTGCCAAAAGCTACAAGCCCAAAAAAACCATCCAAAAAGAATCAAATCTTTTTTCCCCATCCTTTTGCTTTATGGAGAATTAACCATCCCATAAGCAATGTTTTGGCCCCTTTAACCCCCACCAAAAAAAATTTATAATAACGAAATTTTGAATTTAAGTTTATTTATTTATATAATTTTTTTTGAGAAGTAGCTTTTAAAAAGCAAAAAATTTAAATTTTAATATTTATTATTTTTTCTCATCCCCAAGTTGCAACGAAACCTTCTTATAGACGAAGCTATGACTCAATTTTTTTCTATACGTAAACTCGATCAAACTAGGCCTTGGTTAGCTTGAAAGTTCATTTCAATATTTAAAATTATATTATATTAATATTTATAATTAAATTTAAATAAATTTTTATATTATTTAAATAATAATTTAAATTAAATTAATTTAAATCATAAAAAAAATTTCATCTAAACTCGATCACATGCTGCAACCTTTGTTTAAAAAAAATTGCTATGGTGGGAACAGAAAAAAAAAAAAGAAAAGTTGATTACTTGATTTCCCAAAATAGTGAGACAAAAAAAGTGCAATATATATATATATCGGGAAGGCGACGATCAGCAACAAGAAAATAGAATAAAAATTTTTGGACTTTGATCTTTTAATAAAGTGAGTGTTTAAAAATTAAAAACGCCGCAATACCTTTTTTTTTTTTTTAATTTTTTTCATTAAAGGTTTGAACTTTGAAGATTGAATGCATGCGAAGATTGGAATTTAATACGACAATCCCGAAAGAAAACCACAACATAAAGATTCCCCCCCCTCCCCACGCTTGAGTCCAACAAATTTTCTCTCACATTTTTTTTTTGTGGGCCTATACTTGTCTTTGCGATTTTTGAAATATATATATATATATATATATATGATTAGTACTAAATAGACTTTTGTTGAAATTTTCGGTCATTTAATATTTTTTAATTTTTATTATTACTTATTAATTATTAAGATTTTTTAAAAATTTAATAAATATGTTTTTTTCTTTCATATTTTTATTTATACTTTTTTTAGATCATTAAATATTTCACAGTCTACCGAATTGCAAATCTAATTAAAAAATTTATAACTGTAAAAATGATTAATAACTTTTTTAAAAAATTAAAGCTAATAAAAAATAAAAATAAATCAAAAATATATTAAAAAAAAAAAACGTGCAACGTAAATTAAGGAGTGCTAGAAACAGATAATGATGATAAAAATCTAAACTTTATGGAAGGCAGAAAAGACAAATATTAAAGTCACTAATTCATGACTTACTCTATGCAATTCATTTGGATAAAAAATATAAATATTTAAGTTTGATTGGATCACT
>JAQSVH010000014.1:11383556-11394219 GCA_029448705.1 Adansonia digitata
AAAAAAATTAAATATATTTTTAACTAATATTTACATTTAAATCTGACTGTGATATCTTGAAAAAGGAAGAAAATCTGTCATGCATGATATGCAATAATGAAGGACTTTTTTTTTCCTAGATAATTAAGCCATTAGGAGAAGGTGATTGATCCTTCAACTACCAACAGTGAGAGGAGATAGCACGGACAACAATATTACAACATGTTGTATGGCATTTAATGCATGCTATATCAATGGAGGCGTATAGGAAAACTCTAACATGGCCCCAGAAAAAATAGGGGTTCGGATATGTTAAAAGGAGTAAAATAATTGTTGTGCAAGCTGTAAGCACTATAGTTCAAATATTCGAAAACAAATTGACTGTGTTCCAGTCAAAGTGTTGCAATTTTCAATTATCATGACAAATGAAGTTCTTAAGACAAAAATTTGAATGGTTTATCATCACCGATTCTTTAATTAATTGTAAGCCTCTATTATTAAGTATAAGTTTAGCCTAATTGGCAGCCAGACGTGGATTTTTTCTGTCCCAAAGAAATTCCAGGTCAAAATATCCTTTTTTGTCCACTTATTTCTTAATAACTAGTGTTAAGAAGATCAAACATATGAAAAATGGCAACAAAATCTATATATTTTGGGCCCTAACGGGTTTGAATTTGATCTACAATTAGTCTTTTTTTAGGTTGGGGTTTCAACTGATCCATGTGAAATTGGAACCTCTCACGTTTTAGATCAGATAGACTTCATAGGTTTATGACTTATGGGCACATGGCTGCGGCCTGCTAGGCTTGTATGGTAATCAGTTAATCATAAGTCACGACCCAAGTCAATTTGACCAATGATTCCAACAAGGGATGTAAAGTCAATAAGTAAATGGTACTTGGTAGGGTCGAAAGCCCAGTTCTATTACCCAAGGGAAATGCTCGTAAATCTGGAATCTGGGTCTCTAAAACTTGGTACGGTCTAGAGATTGTAGGACCTGAGGCCCTTCAACTCTCAAGCAAAGCCGAAAGAACACCGCCTTTTGCTGGCAAGCCAGTGACTTACCCTATATGCTAGCTTAAAAGCAGAGTTTTTTCAAAGCTTTAAATTAAGGTGCGTGTTACTTGGCCTTTGTTTAATGCTAATCCTGTTTCTCACCAGTTTTGATGATTTTATGTGCATGATCTGAAGTATATGGCCACTGCAGATGACAAACCAAATTTGCTTTTACAAATGAGTGTGTATATATATATATATATATTTATGTGTGTGTCAATCAACCTTACTATATATAAATTAGCTTGGGAACCCAGTCAATGTCTGCATTTTGTCTATATTACTTTTAACTCTTTATTTTTATAAAATATTTTTATTTAACATCTATATTCAATACATACTAAAATAAGAGTACGAAAAGACATGTCTGTATTTGAGACTCCTCCCAAATTCGAGTAAAGAAGTATTGATCACGCATCTGACCTGCCAAAATATTATGATCGAATCTGATAACTATATTATGTGGGTTCTATACTATTTACTTTATCCCTTTTCCAGCAAAACCATGGCCACTCATGCCCAATCACAACCAAGGATATGATTCCCGCAGCTTATCATTAAATTAGCACTTGCATTCGTCCTGGACATATAGCATTCAAATAAAGTTCAACTATGTCATAATGTCTTTAGCTAGACAAGAAGCAATACCAAATTAAATGTTTAAATTCAATCTTCTTAAAAATGATGATTTTCACTCAAAATCACGTGTACTGACCTTCATTAGAAAGCACCAACTTTCTTTAAGGTCATAGGAAGCCCAGAACTTCATATTGGTGGCAATAAAAAGTATATATAATATGAAGAACCATTAGCTAGTTGATAAAGTTTTGATTAATCAACAATGATAATTAAACCTAACAATTAAGGCCATTGATTAGACCCCAAGGGTGTCACGGACAGCCTCACCTCTAGGCTTGAAACAAACGGGTTGTTCTTGGGCGTTTTCTTCGTGAAAAATTTACTTGGCTTAAGATCTCAGTAAGTGACCAGAAGAATCAAATAAAAACAATGAATTTCTACGTACCCTTGCTCAAAACGATAACTCTACGAAAAGGGATGAATATTGCATGCGTGTATGTCTCTGTGTGTGTGTGTGTGTATATATATATATATATATATATATGTATGTATCAAGTTGATGAAAAAGATATCGAACAAAGAAAAGTTTTGCTGCTGCAAATTGTAGATTAAGGAGCAGAGAGTGTTTGCTGGAACTTTCTTTGTCCATTATGAAAATAGTCATTCGCAGTGCTAATGATAAACTGATAATGAAGAACTAATTATTACAGGGCCTTGCAAGTCAAATAACTTCCATTTTTCCTTAGTGTTACCAAAAATTAAAAAAGAACTTGAATTGGTATTTGGCAGGGACCTACTCTACACTCAAAAATTGAAAGCACTCTAAGCCTATAAATATATAGTGGGAATAATATAAAAGTTAAATGAAAGCATATACAAAAGTGGGGCAATCGCCTTTGAAAAAAATTAGTCTGACACTTTGCATCGCCAATAAAGCAACGAATCCAAGAACTTTAATTTCCAAAAGGTTTTAGTATTAGATAGTAATTTCATCACTTGAACTCATTGAAAGGAAAAGGGTTGAGTAATTTGGTGTTCCTTCCAACTCTTATCCACTTTGCCAAACGCATATATGTATGAAACGCAAACGAAAACGACTTAACGCTCTTGCCTGCTCGTTGCATCTGCTCTTCATGCCAACATGCATCGAGATTGTAAGATGAACTAGAAATATAAGCCCGACGGATGCTTACGTGTCAAAATATTTTGCCTTGAAGGATTCATTATTTCAATGTTACCGTTGAATTTATTCGACGGCTGCTTACTGGCAACTCCAAAGCTTTTTTTTTCCCCCTGATTTTCTCATATGCCAATTAGATTGCCGTACATTATTAAATTCTTTGTAATCCAACGACTGAAATTTACTATATCATTGTGAAGCTTCCCACGCTTTATACTCTTGGTCTACCACTCTTCGTGTCGACTCACTTTTAAAGCATTGTCTTTTTACCGCTCTTTGTGTCGACTGTTTGTTTTCTCTTTGTAATTTGGAGAGCTCTATTTCTTCTTCTGCTTCTCGATGGCTTTTGCAAATCTTAATTTTCACGACTCTATTAACTGTACGTTCTCAGCTCCTCAGCACGTGGGAACTCCTGGTCCCAAACGCCGGCGTGGCCTCCGTGCATACGGCGGTTGCCCGTTTCAACTCGGTTGTTCTTTTGGACCGGACCAACATCCGACCATCTCGCAAAATGCTACCCAAAGGCCACTGCCTTTACGACCCCAAAGACGTCGTCCTCAAAAAGGGCCGTTTCGCTTATTCCGTTGTTTTCAATCCGCAAACGAACCATATCCGACAGTTGATGATCCTCACCGATACTCGGTGCTCATCAGGACAGTTCCTCCCCGGCGGTACAGTTATTACAAACAGGAGGAGACTTAGACGGGTTTAAAAAGATCCAGAATTTGAAACTTGTGAACCAGACGGTTTTTGCGATTGCGTGGAGCTCACGTGGAGTTAGTTAAAGGGAGATGGTATGCAAAGAACCAAATACTGCCGGACGGGACGATAATTATCGTCGGAGGGAGAGTAACGAACACCGTCGAGTGTTATCCACCGAGGAAAACCAAAAACGGCGCCATTGAACTGAAATTCCTTGCTGAAGTGGAAGATAATCAAATGGATAATTTATAGCCTTATGTCCACGTCCTCCCCAACGGTCAACTTTTCATCTTCGCCAATAACAAAGCAGTGATGCACAACTACAAGAACGATAAAGTAATTCGACATTACCCAGTATTGTCGGGGGGGCTCCGGAATTAGCCTTCAGCTCGATCGTCGGTGATATTAGCACTTGAAGGTGATTATTCAACGGCTGTGATTGTTATCTGCGGCGGAGCCCAATACGTAGCTTTCATCGAGAGAAGTACTGATATCCCGGCGCACGGTAGCTGTGGGCGCATTGCAGCAACGGATTCAAACCGGGGTTGGGAAATGGAGGATATGCCATTCGGGCGGATCATGGGAGATACGGTGATGCTTCCTACAGGTGATTCGTTGATCATCAACGGAGCTCAAGCCGGGACCCAAGGTTTCGAGATGGCTTCCAACCCTTGTTTAAATCCAGTTCTATACCGACCCGATCAACCTGTTGGTTTACGATTCACGACTTTGAATCCGGGAACGGTTCCCAGAATGTACCATTCAACCGCCAACTTGTTACCCGATGGGCGGGTTTTACTAGCTGGTAGTAACCCGCATTATTTTTATAAATTCGCCGTTGAATTTCCAACAGAAATAAGGCCCGAAGCATTTTCCCCGAGTATTTATCCCCGGATCGGGAGATATTCGACCCGTAATGGAGAGAAATTCCGAAACGGTACGCTACGGTGAGGCGTTCGATGTTTTTGTATCGGTTTCGTTGCCGGTTGTAGGAATCGTGGAGGTTAATTTGGGATCGCGCCTTTCGCCACGCAGTCGTTTTCACAGGGTCAGAGATTGGTTAACTTACCGTCAATACAGCGGTTCCAGACAGCGGTCGGTACAGGATTAAGTGTAAGGCGCCGCCAAATGGAGGGGTTACTCTTTGCAGCTAACCAGGGCGTACCAAGTGTCGGACGCTGGGTTCATTTGGTTCCATAAATTGTTTAATTTTTGTTTTTCTTTTTAAATTTATTCTAAACAAATATTAGTAGATATTTGCAATTGTCTTACCTTGTCATGTCTAAACAATTTTCAATTGTTTATACGCAAATTTTCTACTTTATTGTTGAAATCATTAAAATTAAATGACCCATCAGAATTTTTTTTTTTTCAATTTTGCTTGTAGGATTAGCCTTAGGACTATGATTTGATGTGCAACATTTGGTTTTAGTTTAAAGAGAAAATTCAATTATTAAATAGAAAATAAAGAGCAAGTATTTATCACTTAAGGGAAGAGGGCGGGCTAAATTAGATTTGAGGAAGTTCATTAACTTGCATGCCAAAATAATAATAATAATAATAATTCACAATTTTTTTTTATATAAAAGAAATGATGATCTGACGATAATTCGAGCTAAGTTGAACTTTTCAAAATTTTCTCACTTATCTCAATTTATGAATTTGAGTTTTAGTTAATTTTTTCCGATTTGTTTTTGTTTTTTGGCTGAATAAAGCTTGAGTTATTTTTAGACATGAAAATGGAAATGCCTTTTTGATCAGTGGCTGGATCCTGCCGCTAGGACCTTTCCCTCTTTTGGTAATTTGCTGCCTACAACCTTGGCAGACCCCACCTTTTCAACTTGTTATTTAGGATGGGGTTGCCCACTCTATTTAGATTAGCTTCCAGGACTTTGTAGGATAAAGATTGGCCGTTAAAGTTATATGCCTATACGATCCAAAGCTTGCCGAAAATAACTTAAAACCCCCGGTTCTTCTCTATTACTATTATTATTATTATTTCGTCTATTATTTTGAAAATAATGCCAAAAAAAAAGGGTAATTTCCAATGCATCCATCAAGAAGAATAAAAAGCTGAAAACAAGCAACACAATCTCATAATTTTCCTTAACTGAAGACTAAATATCTCTATGAAAAACTAGACAGTAACAGCAATTTTCTAATTTATGTAAAGACCGATGGGCTATAATGTTCAGCCATCAATCCTGCAGCATCGTCGTCATCTTCAACTACAATTAGCAACATCCATGCTTGGGACCTTTTTTTTTTTTTTTTTTTGGTAAGAGTAACGCTTTGCCGGGAAGACATAAACGCATGTGTTGGCTATGGTTATGGTTGTCTGAGCGGCTGCTGTTCAAATCTTCGCCAAACCAGTTCTTCCTATTTAAAAGGTCTTGTCGCAGACGCACATGTTTTCTTTTACCGCTGAAGATTAGATATAAGCAAATTTTCCGGAAAGTTCTTGTCATCTCCTATGGGTTAAGAAGCAGGGGCTCAGCCTTTTATAAGGTTGTCGTGTCATAAATCAGTCCTCCATATTTCAAATGAGCCCAACAAGTGACAATAAAACCAGGTCATTCTTGGTCCAAAAAGTATTTGGGCTTAAATGTATAATGTGATTTTCAAAGGGACTTATCGATGGATGAAACAAGAGCCTTACTGAATCGGCCCCAAGTACCGTATCAGCATCCAGCAATGAACCCTACAAATAGTGGCGTTAGCGTTGTGACCCCAGACCCAGACCCGTAGTTGGTGCTCCTGGCGGCTGTCGTGGTGTCTCGCTGAATCAACTTGGTTAGGTAAATGATTAAATTTGTTGCTATCCCAAAGTTAACTCTACTTTTCATTGAACTACAAACTCGATTGCTGCCTCAAGAATCAAACAGTTAAAAGGGAAAACAAAATACCCTTTTATTTGGGAAGAAAGATATTGGAAAATTACATCATTCAATAAAACAATGATAAATGTTTTATTTGGGTTGAAATCAGAATGCAAATCAATGTTTATATCGCTGTTGTTGTGGAACCTTCGGCATTTCTGCTTCTTGTTGCAAATCAAAGTTACACGCTGGCTCCAAAATAGAAGTAGGGTGTTCTATTCTATAACACTTGTTGAAAGTTTGTTGACTGTGGGTAGACCAGAATAAATCGACCTAAGAATATCATCAAGATTTCTTGATCTCGAATTCTCGACTTAAATAAATGACTGAAGAACCAATTATCACCGCTCGAGGCACCCACAATTTCTTGCAAATCAAAAGACAAAATTTTGTGTCCAAACTCCAATCCCAGAATTTTGATATGTCAAAGTCATGAAGACGGTTCAAAACAGGAGCTCCATTTGCAGAAAGAAGGGCGGCAGCAAGTAAAAAAATATTGGTACTTCCACTGATCCGGATAAGGTTATTTCATGCAAGCTCTGTGTTGGTGCAATAGTAAAGTATTATCGGTTTTAAAAGTCTAACGGTAATTCTCACACTTTTATCTTTTGAAAAAAAAAGAAAATCTCAACACTCGGTATATGAGCAGGCAGCGGCAGTAGCACTTATTATTCAGAGCTGCAGTGGCCCCTCCACCCACCACATTCGACCATATCATCCCATTACATCTTCTTATACTTCCACATGACATTTGATTATTTTCCATAGGTTGATAAATGCCTAACTTTTTACGGATGAAACTTGCAAACTATTCTTACTTGTAAAGAAGTACCACATGGATGAGAATCATGCGAGACTGACTTTCTTACTAGACTAGTACTAATATTCTAAAGATAAATAATGGTTGATATTTTGTTTTCTATTCCATTTACCCACCCAAGCTACTATAATTTTATCGTGTTAAATTGTTGATGTCTTCTGAACAATGAAACAGGTGAAATCTTTGAAGATTATTAGGTCAAAGGCATCAACATCAATTACAACATACTAGAAGAACTTGACTTTTCTCTAAGAACAATTTTTATAGAACTTCACACATTAACATTGGATTCTCATCTTCCATTTTTTTTCCCTTCAAATTTGATTTTGATGCATGTCATGATTCTCTCTGATATGTTTTATGCTAATAATTGAACATCATATGCTGTTATGTTTTCATTCATATTGGGATCATAAAACTTGATTATTAATGATCATAAACTTAAATTCAAATTTTTTCGAATGCAAAAAAAAAATACTCATTTAATTTGAATTAATAATTTTATTTACAATTTTACTCTTTAATGTTTTCTTTTTCTCTTACTTTCATCATTTATACCAAACATATGATAAAGGAATGGACTACAAAACGTGATTCAAGCCCTTGGCTAAGTGGAGGAATAGTAGAAACAAACATTCCATGACATAGTTGGCTTTACATTTATTATCGCTCAAACATGTTTTATTGGCTTTAGACCAAAAGCTTGAATTCTAGCCATAAATCCTCAAAGGGAGGCCGCACGAACATCACTCATTTATATGACATGACATTGTGTAACGTGGATGACCCTCTACTGCAAATTTATGCGGTGAGCAGCTCACACTCAGTGCCAAAGCCCCCAAAAGCAAAACATAGGATGGCAATGACTGGATATTTATATTTTTTATAATATTTAAATTCATATAAATATTTTAAAATTTAATTTAATTTGTTATTTATATTGAAATTATATATTATTATTTAAATTTTTATCTGAATCAAATAAAATAATTTTTATATTTTATAATATTTAAATTTATTATTTATAAAAATAATATATATTTAAATATTTAAATTTATTAAAATAAAATAATAAATATTTAAAAAATTATATTTATATCAATTTTAAATTTATTTCAAATAACAATTATACTATTCAAGTTTACACCATCTAAAGCCAAAAAGAAAAAAAAAAGCAAACAATTAACTGCCCATTACCAATCCCTTGACATCCTATGTATGTACTTTTTCGTCATGTTCAAACCGTACAAGCAAGGTAAACAAGGTCACGGATCCCACATTTGCCCAGTGATTTAAGACGGTAACTTTCGCCCAAAAGTACATTTTCTCTTTCTTTGGAAAATCGAACAAAGTTGGAAACGTGCGGCACGTCTCTCTAGATTTGTTCTCTAGAAGCCCTCCTCCACTTTTTAAATCCTTGGACTTTAATTCAAGCAGAAAAGAATAGCCACCTTTCTAGATTAACAGATAACCTGATGTGACTCCTTTTATTAAATTAAATCCCCATCCTTGGTTTTTCTTTTGCCTTTATATTCAGCCGTTCTGATTGCCTTTTCAGGAATTATAGTGCTAAAATAACTCATCCGAGGGACAGGGGAAGATGGATAAATTCCAGGGTTTTTGGCTCATGTTATTGCTTGTAATCTCAGTTTCTGCATCCCAGGTGCCGGTGGCTATGGCGGGAAGGCCGCTTTCCAGTCTGCCTGATCAACAAAGTAAGAATCTGTTTGTTAATTTCTTGAGCTTTTTGGTTGTTGCTGATGATTATCTCTTTTTTCAGTCGACTTATGGGTTGTTCTTTATATAATATGTAGGATACTCGAAGATATTTGCTGATCTTGGAGTTATTTGCAAATGTTGCGATGGAACTGGAGGTGAATGCTCCAGTACTTGGACCCAACCCTGTTCTCAGCTCAAGTGCCTGCCTTGGAAACTACATTAGGATTTTGGCCAATTTTTTTTCTCTTTTTCTCACCTTTTTGGGTTGTATGTACATATCTACACTAATGGAAACCAAAATATTGGATCATATTCCTTCGCGTACTTGCTGCTTAATTGCCAGATTAATTTTAGGTTCAAATTCTTGTCCTGAAGCTATTGAAGCTTAGGACCCTTAGTTCTGATTTCTTGTAGCTGCTTACTACATTAATCAATATGTTCTTCTAGATTCTAGAACTTCACTTAGGCTATGCTATTTACACTGTTTGTACTTGAAAGTCATTTGAGGTGTGAGCAACCGAAACAAATATATCAACTTCAAGCAAATAAAGAAAACGTCAAAAGACTGCTAAATTAAAGGCAGTACGCGTAGTTGGACCGCCAAAACTAGTGCAAATTCATGCAATAGCAAAGCTGTTGCTGCTGGCAAGCACAATAATTAACCAATTTACATAAATTATTGATTTGTGTTCCATTTGAATAGTGGTAAGACTGTTTTCATTGCGTTATCCCATTTTGCAATTAAATTATTGAAAATTTAATAATGAAGTGACAAAATAATGTGATCGGAGCTATCCAAATGAAGGATCGGTAACTCATTGTGAGATAACACGAGCCCATGTTCCCACGCATTGAAATTGGAGGCTAGGGCGGTGATCAACAAGTCACAGAGGATTAATTTCTCCTTCTAGATATTGGCCTCTTTATACATATATATATATATATACTTTGACATAGGTCATTGACTCGGTCAATGAAAATGCCTTTTACGAAAATAACTTGAAACTAAAAAGCAAAAGAGATCACACTTTTAAAACTTTCGCAATTGAATAAAGTGTATTACTAGGTTACAAGGTATCCGAGATTCCTTACAATTTCGGTATTTTGGAAGTTAATGGAAATTATTTTGCTTTGTTTGAAGAACTTATTAGAAGTAATTAAGGGCAATTTCATTCTTCATTTTCACATGACAACAAATTGGCTTTGAATCATTCACAATTATAGAATTGATCTGAAGAGTTAGAAGAAGGGTTTAAAATCTTAAGATTGCCCTAAAAGAAAAAAAATACTATTTCCATGGGCCGTGGCTCCCAAGTCCCAAGTTTTTGATTCAATTCAACAACAAAAAAAAAATTGTGGGTTTAAGCCTAGACCAAAATTGGCCTGCTATCAGCCTATCCCAATCCCCTCCCTTCCTTTTTTCAGTCTTTTTGAGCCTTTTGGGTTAGCAATATTCTCCCATGTCCACCCCTTCCCCCCCTCCACCCCAACCCCACCCCAAAAAAAAAGGAGTAAATGGAACCTAAAATAATGTTCTTTTGCTTAAAACAAAATCCTAGAATTGGAGTCTAGCGAGTCGGCACTCGGCACATGCGAGTCTCGTTTTGACTCTCGTCGGCAGGGGGCACTTGGACAAATAAGGCGGACATCACCGTCATGCTCTTAACGTGCTCACTTTCCATTTTTTCATTACCCCTCTTTTTTGGGCTCTCTTTTGTTCTTATCTGACCGAATAGGCTTTTTAGTTTT
>JAQSVH010000014.1:11394319-11411189 GCA_029448705.1 Adansonia digitata
TAATTAAGATGAAGAATAAAATAAAATATACTTTTTATATTTGGAAACAGTATAACATCTATTGGTAAGCATAATCTTATCATCATCAACAAGAAGTTTGGTTTTGTCAAAGATTGTTTATCCTTAGCATTTAACGTCATGCTGATCCTCGTCTCATTCTTAATTTTCTCTACTTTCCATTATTAACTAAATAAAATCTATTACTATATTTTATTATTTAAATTAAATTCTAGTTATAATAATTTTTATATAAAGTTTATGTAATCTTTTCAATATTAATCTGATAAAAAAATATCTGTAAAAAGATTCACTTAAGCGACGTTTATAAGATTTCGTTAAGTATTTTTTATATATAATTAATACATTATGAATTTAAAAAATTATGTATTATAGCCATTTGATTAACAATTTTTCTTTGTAAAATTATTTCTGGCCCAAAACTTGGACACATGTAGAGCATGCGGCGACCCACAGTGGCGACCCTCAGAATCAGTCCACTTGAGACCAGACCGCAGTTTCCACATTGATTCCTATTTGTCTCTTTTTTTTCTTCATCCTGTCCTCGCTTGCCATGTGGACCTTCTCAGTTCCCAATCACTCATCCAGTCATCAACAATCATCATTAGTAGTTTTAAAAAAATTTAAAAAAAAAAAAAAAAACACAAGTTCTCCCAATTCTATCATTGTATTGATCCTCCAAAATGGAATAATGATATCAGCATTATCAAATTGTAAACTTCGCTTATCCAAAACATTGGATAACATGCACCTTTTATTTTCTCCGCCTTCCATCAAATCATAACTGAAAGGGGACCCCAGCCGTTGGACTAAACTAACTGAATTGATTCAGATTTTTTTTCAGACATTTTACTATTTAGTTTTACAATTCATATAATTATTATATGTAAAGCAGAATGAAGGGTAATTATAGTTTTTTATTATCATTATTATTATTATTATTATTATTACTTTTGCTGTCCATTTAGCTCAAAAGTCCAAATAAGCGGTGGCCCAGTCCTGGGAACTGTGTGAATGAAGAAGACCCACCACCAGCAGGACGAAAAGAAAAGGTCCTAATTGGGGTGGTCAGTCACTGACTGCTGCCTTCTCTGTGTTGCGCCGAGCCTGGATCAGCAAACTGTGGCCGAAGTAGAAGTACAAGTGGATAAAGCAGGAAATTCAAATTTGAGTTCAACAGGCAGAAGGTTCTTCCGATCCAGGCAGGGTATTGCCACTGCCACGACCGGAGAAAGTAGTTTTTTCACGAACATGATATAAAATACAAAAATAATTTAAATAAATAAATATATTAAAATTTATTTATAAAAATTTAAATATTAAATTAATATGATAAATATAAATACGCTGTAGATATTCGAACAGTTTTAAGTTTACCTTTGTGGAAGTTATTATCCACTAAAGTCTAGAGTACTCGTGGCAGTAGAAGGTTGGGACTTGATCCTGAGCCCACTTGAACGCTCATTGTTACCACGTGGCGGAAACTGTCTACTTGTCAAAAACGTAGAAAGACGAGAAAACAGAAAACGGAAGCATCAGATTTAAGGTAACAGATAGTTGAAAAATGTTCAATTCTTCATTTAATTCCAACCCAAAAGGGCTATTTCATTGAATTTTCTTTCCTTTTTTTTTTTTTCTTAACTCAATTCAACTCATAGAATTTATCTGTTCAGTCTGAAAAGAGGGACGGTTTCAATATCTTTTTTTAATGAAGGCTCAATCTTCACGTGTCTTTCCTTTCATTATTTTGTTCTCCTTTCCGTTTCGTACTGTTTCCTTCTCCTTGATTTTCCTTTCGTTTTCTTCGCTTCTTTATCTTTCTGTTTTGTTCCTTTCCTTTGACGGTGATTGTTTCAATTCTCTCTCTCTCTCTCTCTCTATATATATATATATATATATAGGGATCTCACTTTGTTGGAGACTAAACAAAGGTTATTGTAAACTTATAAGATTGATAAGAGAGAAAAAGAGGAGTTTAATTTGCTGAGAGAATGGAAGGAGGGAAAGGAGTGGGGTCATCCTCTTCTTCATTTACTTCCGAGCTCTTTGGTTCGAAAGAGTCACCTTCATCTTCCGCTGGGATTTTCGAGTCTATATTTGCTCCTCCATCTAAGGTATCTTTCTGGGATTTGAATTCTCTAATGTTTTTGTTAATGGGGTTTTTGGTTTATGTCCCATAGAGTTTCAGAGGTTTAATCTTTTCTTCTTTCAATTGGGTAATTTGAGACTATATGAAAGCATATTGTTTTTGTTTAGTGGGAAATTTTTTTGAGCTTCTGGTAACGCCATTGATTCTTAAAAAGCTTAAGACTTGACATTCTATCTTGCTATTGTTTTTTTTCTTGTTTCTTGTCTTTGAAATGTATTTTTTATGGTTTTTACCCTGTCATCTCATATGCAAATATCTGCATGGCATGCAAGTTCTCTTTTAAGGCTAATTGTCTCTCTGTGCTTATTTTTCGTCTCTATCATTCTAGTTTTGTTCGGCAAGTTTTAACATCTCCATGCTGCTCTTGGTTTAGGTGTTAAGAGGAGAGTCTCTGCGTCCTGATAAGGTGGCCAGAAGGCAGGATTCTATGAATGAGCCCTGGAATTCAAAGCCTGAAACCTCTGGTTTGTGCATCACTTATTGCTTTTACAAGATTTTCTATTGAATCATACTTATATTTACGTTTCCTGCAAATAAGATAAGATTTTTCTTAAATTTCTTCTCTTGCAAGAGCCTTCATGACTATGGAGTATTGTATTTGACTTGACACTATTTGGTTAAAACTACTTTGTTGTTTTGCTGTAATACATTAGAGCAAAACAAGTACATCTTTATATAACTCCTGGAGCTGGAGTAAGTTTTTTATATTTAAATTAAAGATGGAGTGGGTGAGATAATACTTTCTTTGCTTGGTTTTGAAATTAATTCTGTTATGTCGTCCAATGATTCTGATGCACTAGGTAGTTCTTGAATCCTCAATTTTTGTCTGAAAACTCTCTAAATAATCGACCCAGACTTTTCAGGTAATCCTTCTAAAGGACACGAAGGCGAAGTTCAAAGCTTAGCAAATGGGGAAGCAAATTCCATTTATCAGGAGCAAAGAGTACAACCATGTCATCTAAGTTCGTCGATCTATTACGGTGGCCAAGATGTATACTCTCATCCCCAGAGTAGCCAGGGCTCCAGATTAAACTCTGCGGTGAGTACATCAAGTTGTCCTATAGGCATGAACTATCTAGTGATGAAGGAACATCTGGAGCATTCTTTTTTACCTACAAATTTTGAATAATTCTAAGGTTCTTATTTTGATCAGTTTTTTGATTTGGGAATCTGCTAACTTGTTTGTCATAACTTTCTAGTACAAGAAGGATGGTGGAGAAGATGATTCAGGAAGTGCATCAAGAGGAAACTGGTGGCAAGGTATTGCTGTTTAATGGGCTAGATTACGAGTATCATAGTGGATAATTTTTAACTGTAAGTTGATATCTTTGTTTTTTTCATCATTTTTTTTCTGCAGGATCTCTCTATTACTAAGAGTTCTGCTCGCCAACCAACATACTTATCAGGGTACCTTCTTTAGTCAGATATTCACTGGAATATCCAATCAACATACTTATATATGGATCCTCTTGTTGGCTCTGCACTAAATCTTCTTCTCTATTAATTATCACTTCATGGTTATTAGCCATGACTTTTAAAACCTGAACAAAACCTCGAGTTCTCTTCGAGGACCACTAGTTAGGAGTGTCGACTTGGATTGATTGCCATTACTACTAAAGCAAACCTATGTTTAACTATATGCTGTCACCTTGTTCCAATTTGAAGTATTTTGTCCAATCAAATTAATTTCTAGAAGCGATTCTGAGATATACCTGTAAAAGTAAAGTAATTCGAAGGTGTAAAAGCAAATTATAAGTACTGTTTTATCGTGAAAGTATGACCTGACCGATGGGATGAATGTACTCCATGCTCATCTGCTTTTCTTTTCATTTATCATTAAGTTTGATCAATCAATTAATATCTCATCAGACAAATGGAAGGCGAGTCACTCATCATATTTTCATTGTTTTTCTGATAAAATTGCATCTTCATTCTTAGCAGGTAAATAGGAAGATAAAGATAGCAGTTTAGTCCTACTCCGGCTATATATGGGAGGTGGATTACAGTAGTCCGACGTTGCAGACAGCTGGTCGTTATTACTTTTTCCAGCCGAGCAAATATAGTTGTTTGGTCTCTCTTTTCACTGTGAGGGATGATGATACTTTTCTCTTTTTGCTCTTTTTTTTTTTTCCCCCCTTCTGTGAAGGATATCCTACTTTAATGACTTGATATATTATATGATGAATTACTTCTTCTGCTTGACTATCTGTTATCCTTGCTGAACTCTTCTTTGCTTCAACATCTTGACTGAATTTAATCAAATAAGACTTTGGTCCCTGCTTGGATTGGCTTCTTTTATCCCTTCATTTACAATCCAAAGAATATAAATAAACCCAAGTTTTTTCTAGGATTTTTGAGGGATTATTTTCTAGTACCAAATAGGGGAACTTTAGAATTTAAGTCACATTTAACAAGTCAAAAAAAAAAAAAGAATCTGACAGGTCATGTTTTTCCCTTTAAACTGTCAAAACCCAATTTGTCTTTGAGATATACCTGAAAGCACAATCCTCCCACTTAATGACTCGGATTGCCTCTAAGGTTGACACGCACCATAACCAGTTAAAACAACCTTTGATTGTGTCTGGCCCAGCTACCACAATTATCTTCTATTTCTGTTACCTGAGCCTAAGATTTTTTGTTCGGGTTATTCCCTATCCAACATTGCGACCCATAGATTCAATTAAAGCAGTCTCTATCTATCAGTTGGTGGGGTAAATGCTTTCAAAATGGTCGTTAAAGAAGACTTGAAGGTTTTGGACAAATATTCTGCAACCACAATTTTTATCAAAGTTGATTAGGATTTTGATGTTAACGTTGTCAATAATTGTCTTTCCTGATTGTTGAAACATTGTTTTAACTTTGTTAACCATTGTCAAACGAGTCATACTTCTGGAATCGGTTTTGTTGCTTTTCCATTGGATGTGTGAACTGAAATTCAAAGGGTAATGCAATTGCAATCAGAAGCTTATAAAATGCAGAAACAGACATGATTTTTCTTGTATTATTATTCGAAGGATAATAAACATTCCCTCATCTGAAGGGGTATTTAAGAAAAATGAGCGCCAGCGTTATCTAATTCTTGTTTAGTCCAATCAAATTTAGGTGTCTGCAATGACAATGATCATTCCTTTTTTTGTATTCATCCATCTGTAATCATTTAACGACATTGAATGACCTCAAAAAGCTTGCCATTTAGCCACTTTCTGCTGCTATTTCTGAAACTCCGCTGCCAAATACAACGGAAAAGAGTGCTTGTTCCAATTAAGCAACCTTTTTTTGGAAACGTGTAATCAACTTACAATCAACTACTCCATCTTTGTTGGTCACTAGAAACCTTATCTACTGATACTCTCATCAGTCCAACTGGTTGAGTTGCATTCTATCAACATTGGTTGCAATTAGCAACGAAGAAACAGTCTTGTCATCGTCTCATTCGTCACCCCCAAGAATATGGTGGAGCTGGAGAAGAATTTCACTTCTTGGAGTATTTTGGAAATGAGTTCTTTTTGTTTTTTTGACAGATAATACTGAGCATTAGATCACATTAAAGGTCATTGATTTAAGAGACCGAGGCTACTGAAATTGTAAAAAAGGTTAGGAAATTAGGAATACGAGTAAAGTACATGTTAGATTATGAAAAGATTAGGGTCACTGATTTTGGAGACCGGTCTGTAAACTAAAACTCTCAAGTCTGATAACAATCTATCAAACAAGAAGAATGGGCCTTTTAAGCAAAAGCAAGCTCATCAGAAACAGAAGACTAGAAATGGGAAAACCTCAGGATTTCACCATTGACAATGAGATCTTAACAATAACATCCACGCTTAAGTTTCTTTTGAGCTTTTACAGTGACAAGTAACAGGCAGTTTGGCAGTTGAATTCTAGGTTCTATATCCACAACATGTTCTGCCACGAACAGCTTTGAAACAATAACTGATGCCATGAGAAGCATGAAACAGTCAACTCATTGTCATTTATAGACAGATACAGACGATACGATTTAAAAAACAGGATGACTGTTCGACATTCTTGAGCATCTTCCTATCTCTACCAAATATAAAAGTTAAAAAAAAAAAGGTAAAAGACAGCCGTAGGGAAATCGGTTTATGAGGTGCAACCTCAGGGCTCTTTCCCTGGAGCTGGCTCCCATTTTGGCAAGCTCATTGCCTCGTTTAGACATTCGAAAGATACCGTTGTTTCTTGAGCTATGCTTGGAACTGATTCTGTTCCTTCAGTTGGATTACTGTATTCATTCCCTTTTAAATCAATACTAAGATAATCTGTCAACACCTTTCTCACACCCATCCGGTGCTGTGGAATTTTGCTGCTTGAGTGTAATGGTGATCTTTCTCCCTTTGCGGGGCTAACTAGCTGTGCTGGTGAAAAGTTTGGAGTTGTGAATGCAGTTCTATAAGGAGTGCTTGAGAAGGGCATTAAGTATGGACTTGAAAGGCTCTTCTGACCGATTACACCAACTCTGGACGGTGAAGAGAATTGATCCGAATGCTTGGTCAAATCATCCACATAGAGCAGATCATCGATACGTGCCACAATGTTAAACGCCAGGCTCTCCAAAACTCTCGAGTAGCTTTCCAAAATGGATTTCCCAACATCCTAAATAACACAACAATACTCATTTAGCGTGACTTTTGTAATTAAAAGCCTTCTTGAGAACAAATCTCAAAGTGAAATTAGTGACACAAACCTTGTTGTACTGAATTTTGCTCATATCTAAACTGGTCTGGGGAAGACCAGGGAACCGTTGCTTCAAGCAAAGCAGGAGGCTCTCTGCTCGATCTGCAAGTATTTCCATCTTCTCAGCATCAACCATTAGGTCCTTGACCAATTCCCATGATGACTTTGAACTGGTGCGGGATGTGTTGTTGACAGGTTTGGAGTTGGTCTTCCTGCGCCACAGATATATTGAGGCCTCCACTCGGTTGGCAATCTCTATCGCTTGATGCTCAGAGGACAAATCAAGGCAATCAAGAAGACATTCAGGTGTGAAAAGATCGGATGAAATATAGCGGTAAATGAGATCTCCTAAGCTCGCTCGGCCATTCTGAAACAAATTGCAGCTAAAGTAAACAAATTGTAGCAAAAATTTAACAACCAACACTTTCTAGAACACATGACAATTAATTTTTATTTACTGTCTTCTACCTTTGGAAGAGATTCGAAATACGATTCAGGGACTTCCATATCAGCTAGAGTAATGCTGTTGATAGCCATGGCAGCTTTTAGGATCTGGTTTGTGCAGTCACGTTTGTGCTGCAACTGCTTCCTAGAATTTTCACAGAGTCCTCCTGGAGGAACTCGAGGCACAGGTAGCCACCATTTTTCCTCTTGACGCTGAAGGGCTTTTTGAAAAGGCGTTGATCCATCAGCCTCCCGAGCTAGAATCCCTTGGTCAACATACCAGAAGTCTGTATCGATAAAACTATCTAATATTTCCTGCAAAAACAATGTTAAATTCAAAATAAACTCTCCAACAGAATCATTTCCATACTGCAATACGAGTCAGTGGATCTTACAAGAAGCATGTTGTCCAATTTTCTTAAAGCTGGGAGGTTAACATAAAGATCCGATCGGGGCCTGCAAGTCATGACCTGAAATCACAGCAAGAGCCATGGAAAATAATTTAAATAAGATAATCATATGCTTATAACATATACTGGCATTTGAATTGCATCGGAAAATAGACATGGCATTTTAAACCACAAATCCACCACTGGATACAACTTGTTCACTAGATTTCAAAACTGGCCTAGTGTCAAATTTTTAAATCATCGAAGATGTTTATGGGAAAAAAGTTTAGATAGCTTCACCTCAAGCTTGCTTCCATCTGGGAACGTCTGCCACGAGGGTATCAACTCAACGATTTGATCACTAACAGAAAGAAGCCATTCCATCTCTCTTCGCCACATTGTTTTTTTCTCATGGGGTACTGGTTCTAATCTCCATATTTGCCCAAATAATGTGGCTGCAGAATTAAGGCACTGAATGAGAAATAACCATAAAAGAAAATGCCAATACCAATCAACCAACACAAATAAGAACCAATTGCCCACATGGACAATCAAACTAATAAAAAGTTAAAAACATCTTAAAGAAAGAACAAAAATGGTCAACATACCACAAAGATTGGTAATGGCATTTGAAATAGCCAAGGCTGTGCAAACACCATTGCCACACCCCGACATATCTTCACCAAGCAGCAATTTTGCAAATCTTTCCTTCATCAACTCAATCTCTATAACCCCATTAACCAAACACATCAACAACATTATTCAAACAAGTAAAATGAGAGACATATTCATATGATAGTCAATAATACCCGAAATTGTGGAACCTTGCTTCTCTAATTTCCTATCATTCAAGGGGGATTTCTTTCCGTCTTCGCTACAATTACTGCTGGTGCAGTCTTCTGTCTCAGCAATTTCCTTTACAGGCCAACTCAATGAAGGTGATGAAGCTAAATCTTCCTCGGCACTACTTTGACTGTGTTCATCCTCATGTCCTGTTGTTTCTGATGTGAAAAGATCAGAACTTGAACTACTTTCACGACCCTTGTCTTCAAGCAACTCAGCAAATGTCCCCATTTGAACTCCATTTTCACCAAAGCTTTCTTTTTTCTCAACCGAACCCTTCATTTCAACTTTCTTTCCTTCAGAAAGACCGGGTGAAGCACAAAAAGCAGAGTTGTTAACTATAGTACCACTATAATCTAACCTGTCTAAGCAACAACCATTTGACTCTATAGCGCTGTAGCACAAGCTTCTAACAGATTTTGAAACCAAAAAGCTTCTAGCTTTTAGCTTTGGCACAGGCAAGCAAAGCTTGAACTGGTAATGCTCTTGGTGGGCTAGAGCTCCATCCATAAGGTTGCAACCGTTGAGAGAGCCTTTTCCTCACCTCTAAATCTATTTAAAGACCTTCCCAGTTTTTCCATTTTTAATCGTAATTTGTCATGTTTTTAGGCAGACAAGAAAGGGCTTAACAATCGCTAGGCTTTTGTTTGAAAAATAAAGATAAAGTAAGGTGATGAGAATCGTGTAGGCGACGGATCAATCCAATCCATGATGTCTTGTCTACCCTTTTTAAAGTTCTAATCTTTGAATTATGTTTATTTATTTATTTATTTTTATTTCCTAATAAGACACCCTCCGTTTTTAGTTTCAAAACTCACTACTGGGCCAGTTCTTGAAGTTACTTAACCACCCTTTTCCTGAGTAAAAAAAGATGGTCCCAGAACATGTTGTTCACTTTCATGATTCTTACCGCTCCACCTTTGTCTGTCATATTTCATGCATGGCATTCGAAATCTGAAAACTTGGAATCTTCTTTTCCAAACCCAAAATCAAACTTGTCAAATCTTTTCTCTTTCGATGGTAAAAAAAATTCTTTGAATTATAAATGAAATTCAAAAGAACATGGTGGTTATAAAGCAGGTCTAACTTTTTTGTTTTTGTTTTGAATTGAATGTCATTTATTACGACAAACTTTGCTTTATAAATGACATTTTAGCATTAGTGAAAGAAATTTATTGCTATTAGTTTTTTGAAAAGAATAAATTTCTGCTGAAGAAAAACGCGTGATTAAAACATGAAAGCAACAGAGAAAATCAAAGCATTGTTCTCATAATTGAGCATGATAGAGCACATGAGATTAATCATGAATTTGCGCTGTATTTATATTATAATTATGTTTAAAAATATTATATATCTATATAAATATAATAAATTAATAATTTATTAGATATAACATTTGATATATTCTTGTTTATTCATCTGTCTACTAAACCAACAATGGATCCTCTATTAACCAACCTATGGCCTTTACCAACTTTCCTTGCAACGCCTTGGATTTTTTTTTTTTTTTTTTTTTGCCACTTCCTTGCAATGTGGTTCTTCCAACTTGAAGATTTTGCTGTGCTTTAGACTGCCACACTCTAAACTGATTTTAAGACTTAGAAGTTGAAAGCCCTTAGAGGGAAACAAAGACTCTTCATCCCCCTAAGCAGTTTTGGATTTTAGGTTTTAGTAAAGCTACAAAGGCTAATCCTTTAATTCTTTTATTTATAAAAGTGTAATTTTCAAGGCTTTTCTTTCATATATTTCTGGCTCCAAAACTCTCAATTTTTGAATGGAAATCCATTCAACAAAGAACCCCCTCCCCTCCACCCCCGCTTTGTTTCCCTTTTCTGTTTGAGTTATAGAAGCAAGTTTTGTTGGGGTGCTACTTTGAATATGTTTATTTATTGACTGTGTGTTGAGCTTTGAATTTGTTGAGGTACCATTCTCATTTATATGAAACAAGTAAAAACTTTTGAATTTTGAATCAAAATTACTCATCTTTTTCTTTTGAACTTTGAACACAAGTACGTATTTAAAGTAGCCCCAAAAGTAGATAGAATCTCTAAAAAGCTGCCTCGAATTTAGATTGTACCCTAACTTAAACCTTTTTAAAATATAAATAAATAAATAAATATCACAATAGAATTGGAGTTTCAAGCTAACAAAACTATGATGATTATATCATTGATTTCATTATAAATGTAAAATTCTTTTTATTCATTAATAACACGAAGGAATGCCACAATTCACATGTTCGCAATCAATAACTACCCACAATAATGGGTTTTACCGTATCACAATTTTGAAATCAGAAGGTTGAGATCAATGATTTATATATTTAACTTGTATTTTAATATTTTGTGATATCATAATTACGTCTAAAGTGTTTGTATATATATATATATATTTTTTTGATAAATTAATAATTTATATATTTATATTATGTTTAAATTATATTTTATATAATATTCTATATCGTGTCTAACGTAGTTTCGCCTTAAATTTGGGTGTCCATTCTGCCGAAAAGAACTTGGGTTTTTGGTTAGCCTAATTATAGATGCTGTCGGAAGGCTAACCCATGGGTACTGGCAAATTGTAATTAGGCTATTAAAAGTCCAATCCTGGAACCCATTTATTACTGGAAACAAAAAGCCCATCAAAGAAGTTAAGTCCAGCCCAGGTTGTGAGTTTGGAATCAGGTCTGCTTTTGTGCACAGCCCAGTCGATCAACGTCCCCAACTCACATACAGAGCTCCTGCTCCTGGAATATCGTCACCCATACCCACCCAGCTTGAAGCTGACGCACCAACCTCCTACCTGAAAATGAATTTAAGGTTTTTTTCTGCATTTTTTAACAGGAAAAATCAATAAACTGCATATCTGATTGAGTATAGTTTAATGATTTTATGTATGCAGAAGAAGAATCTGAGCTTTATTTTATGTTCAAAACTGCTCCCGCCTCCATTGACTTGACTTTTATATTCACATTGCTTAAAACTCTCTAACAACGCCACTCATTGTTAATAAGAAGGGATAGGAGAAGTGCAATGGAAAGCACCACCATGGATGAAGAAGTGAAGCTGTTTGGAGCTTGGGGGAGCCCTTTTAGCCGCAGAGTGGAGATTGCCTTGGAACTGAAAGGTGTTGCTTTCGAATACATAGAAGAGAATGTGTCTTATGACAAGTTTAAGAGCCCTTTGCTTCTAAAATACAATCCAATTCACAAAAAAGTTCCTGTGCTCCTGCACAATGGAAAACCAGTCCTGGAATCTCTAATTATTCTCGAATATATAGATGAAACTTGGAAAGAAAATCCCATTTTGCCTGCAGATCCGCATGAAAGAGCCATGGCTCGTTTCTGGGCCCAGTTCATAGATGAGAAGGTAAGATTAAATTATCAATCATTGGGAATCTAGAATGTTGGTTTCTTATTTCCTTGTCTGCATTTTAGTGCATGCCTCCAGTGTGGAAAGCTCTTTTGGGCAGCGGGGAAGAGCGAGAGAAGGCCCTGGAAGAAGTAAGAGAGTGTCTGAAAACACTTGAAAGTGTGCTCACGGGAAACAAATTCTTTGGGGGAGAGACGATCGGACTAGTCGACATAGCTGCCAACTTCATCGCCTTTTGGCTTAGGGCCATTCAAGAAGTTTCAGGACTTGAGTTTCTGACAGCAGACAGATGCCCTGCGTTGATCGAATGGTGTCAAGAGTTTACAAGCTGCAACGTTGTAAAGGAACACCTGCCTCCTAGAGATAAACTAATCGCCTTCATGAAAAATTGGCTAGCTGGCAATGGATGGACTGATTAATGCTAATCCCAAATCAACTATTTCTGCATGATTTTTTGCTTGCTACTAATTCAGTAGCTCAAAGACAGTTCGTGATCATTGTATCTGGTTCCTTTTGTGCTGTAATTTCTGTTTTCAGATGTTGTGACTTCCGAGAATATGGGAGTAATTAAATATCAAAACATATATAATTTACAGTCTGTTTCAGAGCTAATAATCGACAGCTGAACTTTTGTTTGTGGGGGATTTTGACTATGCAACCGGTAAACACTTTTAACCTACTTGATTTTTTTTCCACATTAATTACCTCAAAATATATTTGCAAAAACAACACAAAGAAGCATTTGATATTGGCAAGTTGCATTTAAAAAGCTTGTATTTCCCAAAGGCCAGTACGTCGGAGGTTGGACTTGAAAAGCCCAAAAGAAAGCTAAGAGGTTTCAAAGACCCAATCTAGTTTTAAGATGACGCATCATCTTTACCTCATGCATTTTTTTTTCCTTTTTGGATTTCTCTCAAATTTGGTTCACTTTGACATTTGCTTGGTTGCAGTATGCTATTGCCGTGCCATTTGTCTTAGTTAATACACTATTCCAAAATTGAACTTTCTTGGATGTTCATTGCTTGGTCCTTTTTGACTTTCGATTATGTTAATAATTAACTTCAAGATCTTAACCACTTCGATCTCCCTTGACCGTCACTGGTTAAATAAGGATGATGACAGCAAGCCTATCTTCCTCCCCAAGAAAGCTAGAAAGTCCTCCCTCTATAAGTAGCATGAAACCATAGTCCCTGCATCTGTGGAAGAAGTCAAAAGATATAAGCAGAAAAAAAAAAAAGTGACATCATGGGTGAAGAAGTGAAGGTTTTTGGAGCTTGGGGAAGCCCTTTTAGCCGCGGGGTAGAGCTTGCTTTGCGATTGAAAGGTGTTCCATATGAATACATAGAAGAAGATGTCTATAAAAACAAGAGCCCTTTGCTTCTGAAATACAATCCGGTTCATAAGAAAATTCCTGTTCTCCTCCACAATGGGAAACCAATAGCCGAGTCGCTTGTTATACTTGAATATATTGAGGAAACTTGGAAAGCCAATTCCATTTTGCCAGAGGATCCTTATGAGAGAGCCACGGCTTGGTTCTGGGCTAAGTTCCTCGATGAAAAGGTTTAATTTTAAACTTCTCTCGGATTTTAAAATGGGCCTCACAAGGCAAAACTTACTTTTGGGTTGAATTTAACCCATTCAAACTTCATAATTGCTTAATCTGTCACTCTCTTTTAGTCAAAAGTGCACTTATAAAAGTGTCGGTGTATAATTTTTTGTCTGGTTTCATTGTGTGTATATCTAGTGCTGGCCTGCACTAAGGAAAGCAGAGTGGAGCCCAGAGAATGCGCGAGAAAAGGCGGTGGAAGAAGCTTGTGAATGTCTCGAAACGCTTGAAAGTGCGCTGAATGGGAAGAGATTCTTTGGGGGAGACATAGTTGGATTTGTAGACATTGCTGCCAACTTGATTGGCTTTTGGCTTAGGATCGTTCAAGAAGCAACAGGGCAAGAGTTGCTCTCAGCTGAGAAATTCCCCGACCTGTTCAAATGGGCCGACGAGTTTGTGAATTGCAGCGTTGTTAAGGAAAGTCTGCCTCCCAGAGACAAACTACTGGACGTCTTCAAAGCTCGCGTTGCCGCCAATGCCTCCAAATAAACGTCTTCCTAATGATTATCGCGCTCTTGCCTCGTTTCTATCAGCTAGATTTGCCTGAATCTTGGTTTATTTTTAAATTTTCTAAGAATACAATGTGTATGTTTCATGTTTGGTCTTGTTCTTGTTTTAGCATTGTCCAGTTTCTCCATCCTTTTAAAACAAACCCATTTGTGCTTTAATATTAAATTAACAAAGCAGACAGATGATTCCAACTTGTCAAGTTAAAATAACGGTGTTAAGCTGTTGGGTGTGGGCACTGCGGCACAAAATAGTCAAAATTCATAGATCTGGATCTTTCCGTCATCCCATGTGAAAAATGTAATAATAATAATAATAAGTAGCACCGAAGACTGCCTGATTTTGAAAGCGAGTTCATAATTTGGACAGGACAAAACCGATTAATATTAGCCCATCTGTCTCGGCGCCATGAAAGGGTATAATTTCGATAGTAGGGCCAAAATTCAATGCCAAAGGTAATACAAGTTGATATTCATCTCCATAAATAGGAAGTAGGAGAGACCAGAACAAAGCATTAACTGATGAGAGTACCGCATCTAAGATTTGGTCTACAAACTTAACTGCTTTAAGGCTTTAAGCTACTTAGAAAACATGATCAAGCAAACATGACAGCAGATCGAGCCGATTAAAAGCATACACTCGTCGAATCAAATTATTATTATTTTTGCAAATCAACTTCGAAAGATGTAAACTTCTCAGTGCTTGCTGGAGCTTGGTGCTTCCTTGACGATGGTAACAGGGCAAGGAGCATGCGTCATAACGTAGTTGCTCACACTACCCAAGATAATCCTGTAATTTTCATCAAAACCAACCAAAGCAAAACGTGATGAAAGTGAGATTAGGAAAGGAACAATAGAAATATAGTGTGTATTCTTTTAGATTTAGTACCTTTGAACAGTTCCAAGCCCTCTGCTTCCCATAACCAAAGAGTCAAGCTTTAGATCTTCAATAGCGTCAAGAATTTTTTCCCTAGCATCTCCTCCCCAGTACAGTTTTGTGACAACGTTTATCTGTAATCTCAAATAGGATGAACATCAGCTCCAAATAAGCCCACATTCAATGGGCACAGTCAAGAAATTAATGATCTTTTACAAGTGAAAAGGGTTTACCTCTTTTTGTCTAGCAGCAGTGTCAAGCATGTCAAGAACTTCAATATCAGTTTTAACACCATACTTCTTCAAAACCTCAGGCTCTCTAAACTCTTTCAAAGGAATAAGAGCTGCAAGAATTGAAAAAAAAAATCCCCAAGATTAGATCCGATCAGCAATGAAAAAAATATATATCTTTTAAGCTTTTAATGTGAAGAAAGCAAAAAAATAAACTTACGAGAACCAGATTTGGCCCACAGAGCGTTGCGAGACTCATCGAGAGATTCAGGGTTGATGTGGATGATGTAAAGGGTGTCTCCTTTGTCAGCCAAGTTATTTATAGCCCATTTAAGAGCGTTCTTGCTGCTAGCAGAGAAATCCATAGCAACCCCTATCTTCCTATCCCCTGGCATTTTCGATCTTCCTTAATCTTGCAAGAAGAATCAACAAGTTTCGTGTCTGAACGTTAAATATAAAGCTTGAAAAAAAAGGGTTCCGAAATTCCAAAGGACGATTTCAAGAATAGACAGACAGCAAGGGCATTGCTTTCCATATATATACGTGGGAACAAAGACAAAAGGATGCTTGTCTTCAAAGTTGCAAGGCCAAAGGGCTTCGTACACGCGTTAAACAAGCCTTGTGATGGTTGGTTTGATCACAGTGAACGTTGTTTGGCATCCATTCGATGATGGCGTGGAGATATTTTTCCTTAGCTAATTTAACGTTCAATTATATGTTTGCACGCCAGTCGGCCAGTGGGTCATCATCAACAATTTTCCTATGGGTTTTCCATGTGATTTGAGATTAAGAATGGAAATATTCCCCTTTATCTGTCCAGTGCTGATTCCCTTGTTTTATTATTATTTTTTAATACAAACGATCTCAATTCTTTAAAATTCAAAAATTAATATTTTATTAATATAAGTGTACAAATAAAATTTTAACGTTGCAACTCAGGCCTATAAAATAATTGCAAGTGGATGCAATTTGATCAATTCTGAAAGGGGGGATTGAAATTTTGTTCAATGTGCTGCATTAAAACGCTTGGGCTGTTGAGGGCTAGCTGCCTAAATGAAATGAGGGCCTAAAAGGTCAATCTCTACAATTGTTGTTTTCAGACTTACCTTCTAAGGTTGATTAACAATTTTTGTTTGAATTTTGTAACGTAAAGAATTTTATGATTAGATGTTATCTTTGTTTATGGGACTTCTTTAAATTGATAAGAATTGATCAAAGTTTGTCTAATACATATATAGTCTGGTATTTCATTATTTAAGTTGTTATATTTGGCCTCTTTCCATTATTTAAACAAGCAACTGGATTACATCCTAATTATTAGATTATTAAGTTTTCGGATGGTGCGAAGTTGCTTCGAACCTTCCCATGTCTAGCCGTCATTATCAAGGTCACATCTGAAAAAAAAATAAAAAAGAAAAAGAAAATTACGTATATTTCGAGTGCCTGGAAGAAAATGTCAAAGAAATAGAAATAACATGTCAATTTGCAGGAAACATAAATGCTAAATAAGCCAATGATGTTTAAGCCTTTCAGGAATAAGAAAACTACTATTTTGGATGATGTGATAAAACAGTCATTGGACTTATAGTTATAGACACGAAGACGCTTAAGTGGGGAGTGGTCATAAAATTAAGCAAGCTCAAAACAAAGCATAGGACCAAGAACGTGACCCAAGTTTTCTGGTATCCAAACTAAGGTTTTGAGGAGCTACAGGGGCGAGTCCTTTCTCTTGTACAAGGTCC
>JAQSVH010000014.1:11414987-11449814 GCA_029448705.1 Adansonia digitata
TAGTATTAATATTTACAAGACAATATATATTATTGTTGTCAATTGTTATGCAACATAAACTATAGCTACACAACGCAAACTAGAGTGAAACAATCAAATTCTTAACGTAGATGTAGAAATTAAAATAGACTTACAGCAGAGAAGTTTTAGGAATTTGGGTAAATTTGTATATCTTGAATTTGATTCTTAAAAAAAAAAGAAAAATCTAAATATAAGGTCACAATGAAAAAGCTTACGGAGTTAGAGAATAATTTTTTTTTATATTTAAAATTATCAATATAAATAATTAAAATTAAAAATATAATACTTTTACTAATAAACATCTTAATTGTTGACAAAATTAAATGATAAATGTTAATTAAAAAAATATTTTATTATAATTTGAAGCTTAAATTCAATTTAATTAATTAATATAATTATTAATATTTAATAAATTTAATTCGAATATCAAAAAATATATATTTTTTATTTTTAAATTATGATATTTTTATATTAAAAAAATTACCTAACTTTTACATCTCCATAGCGTTAAAAAGCAGGAATAAAGAAAAGGGAGACAAGGCAAGGATGGAGGGAATAATACGAGCAAGCTTAAGTGTTACTCCAGAGCAAATCTTTAAATAATTAATTAGGATCCAATCGACAGCGCCATCTCTCCTTCTCTCTCTCTCTCTCTCTCTCTCTCTCTCTCTCTTTTACTCGAGACAGGCAGATCAGGTCGGCCCGAAATGCCCCACCCACCTTCCAACCTGGCTGGACTCCACTTACACACCGCCACTCACGGCTTCAATTAGATTATGATACTATACAACATAAAGTTTCAATTATATGATACCATACAACTTAATATTATGTTTGATAAATTATTTATTTCAATGTTATAAATTAGGCCCATGAAAATGACATTTTCTTTTATATATATATTTTGCATAATCCTTTATATAATTAATTTTGACTTAGTTTATTTAAAACATTATTTAATTTTGACCTAAACCCATAATTTATAAATTAATTTCTTATGTGGAGATAGGTAAACATGCAATCAACTACGTTAAGATTTTATGATTGAGATTGAAATTGACGGAAAAAAATAGAAATAGTAAGGTTTATTTTTATTTATTAAACTAAAAATTAAAAACAACAAATTAATATAAAAAAAATAGACATTGATTTGGAAACCATATCTTTTTGGTCTACCATCTTTAGGGCAGACTTGAAGTACCATAACCCCACAACATGCCATAAGTGTGTCAACCATTATGAAGATGCGATGAAAACGATTTTATTTTTTCATTTCCCCTTCATGAAAAAGAGTTGGATAACACTAATTTTTGCTACCAAAGAATATTTAGTGCTGTCCTTCCTAAACAATAAATGAATTTAAACCTTTCTATAGCAGTTGACGGACAGTTCTTTTTTATTTAAAAAAATGGGAAATATAAATTGCAAAAGGCCCACTTCGTTCCAGATTTTTTTCCCCCCTGCTCTGGTCTCGCGTGTATGTTAAATGTACACAAAATTAATATAAGTATAGTTCGTGCCAACAAAAATTTTGAGATTGCCTTTGCTGGGGGATGGATTTGGAAAGGGAATGCAATGTAGTTTAGAGAAGGGCGTTGCGTCCACGAGAGGGGGCGCCGTCCAACGTCGGCAAACGGGGAAAGTGGAAAAACGACACGCCATAATGATTCGTACAGATAACGACCATTGTTAAAACAAACGGAGGGTGGCGGAAAAAAAACGGAAAAAAAAATTTTTTTTGACCAACCGAAAATTCGACACTTTATAACTGCCAAATCAAATGGTCAGAATCTTCTTTTGGTTGCCGATAGTTGCCTTACTCTATTTTTTTCCCCTGAAAATTTCTTTATTTATTTTCATTTATAAAAATAGTGACTAAATTATAAATTTATTTTTTATATAAATGAGATTTATTTGGGGATAAAAGAATGAACAGAAGATATTGAATTTTAAAATGTAAATTTATTTTCAATTGATTATTAGATTAAATTATATTTGAATAAATTACATTTTAATTAGTTTTAATATTTGCTTATTTCTTTATCATCCAAAAACTAAAATACAATAAATTCATCTGACTTACCCTACTCTCCCATCTCTTGCAAAACAATTCGTAAGCATACTATTTTTTTTTTTTTAAGTTTCACTGATTTCCTTTCGCATTAGATATTATACAATAAAACATTACAAGGGTCTTGAAAGATTCTTTAATCTTTAGACCCAACATTACAATAGCAGTTTTCGATTGAAGCACCTGTTTTCTTTTTTTTTTTAAAAAAAAAAAAACTATGTCCACTAAAATAAGCAATTGTGTGTGTCCGTACTTATTGGCACAAGGATCACGTGAAATGAGAAGGTCTAAATCATAAAATTGGGCTGAGAAAAAAAAACATAACTTAAAGATGAAGTCTTCATGTGTGAATATGATCGTTCACAAGCAAAACTTTTATACATATATATATATATATATATCCTTAAAAGAAATTCAAGAATTTCACAAAATGAATGCTATTGGTAGAAGAAAAAAATAAAATAAAATTTGGTTACATTGACCAACACGCGTGACATATTTTTAAGTAATTTATTTGAAGAAAGATAATTCAAAAGTTTGCAGAACCAAAAGACAATTAGGAAAAAAAGAATTGCTCTTTTTTTTTCTGCAACTTGATATCAAGAATGATGAATATTGTATAGCAATGAATTGGGTTTTCAAAATAGGCGATATGGGTGCTGTTATTCGGGATGTAGCGAAGATCTTCGCCTGCTTTTAGATACAATTCATATATATATATATATACACACATTAAATATATAATATTTTATGTGTTTTTATCAGTTATATAAATATTACAATATAAAATTTTTAGTGCCATTGGCGATGAGTTATGAGTAAATCAAAAAACTTTATAAACCAAGGATCGTGTCCCTGGACTGCCAAGTGGACGGAATAGCCAGGACAAACGCCTGCAAGTGCTAGGGACGTTAAATTAAAAAACTTGTGAATTTGGGATATTTTTGTTTTGAGTCTAATTAATCTTATAAAAATGCAAAAAAAAAAAAAAAAAAATTGTGGCCCTGTCACATGCTGCTGCTCAAGTCCAAGCCTGCAACTCCTACCGTGGACCCCACAAATATAGCAGGAGCGTGGTTTCCACTTTCTCTGTCAGCGAGTGGGAGACTTAGCCCCGCTTTTTCTGCAATCCTCTATTTCTTTGCTTTTTCCCACTACACAAATACAAATCTCCATTTTACTTCCCTTTCCTCCCTCCCTACTCACTTGTGAACCAGGGCTTTAGTTGGTTTTGCATTCCTCTTAAATACATTTTATTATTATTTTTCGCTTTTTTGCTTTTGCTGGGCCCAGAACTCTGGCATAGCCAGCAAAACAAACAGGGATGCAACTGCTTATTATTAAATCTTAAACCAAGCAACAATCGCCCATTACTCTCTACTCATCAAATTCTCCTCTTTTTCCTGGTTGTTACTTTCTCGTGGTACTCCAGTTTATTCTTTGGATTTCTTTCTTTCTTTCTCATGGCGGAGGTTTTAGACGATGGTGCGTTTTGGCTTCCATCTCAGTTTTTAACCGACGATGACTTTTTCATCGACAAGAGTAAAGCTAAGTGCAATCCCAAGAGTCTCGAAGATGGTTTTGGATTGGAGCTTGATGGTTCCAAGTCTTCGTTTCCTCACGAGTTCCCTTATGCTTTTGGGTTCTCTTCGGATCCAAGTTCTCCGGTTGAGTCCGTCGTGAGTTCTACTGAAACGGAAAGTGACGAAGAAGATTATGTCGCTGGTTTAACTCGTCAAATTGCTCATTCTACTCTCGAAGACGAGATTCGCCGAAACGACCGCCCGTTTGCTTCTGAAAACTCCAAGGTCTGTTAAAGAAGTAAACGCTAAACTTCTTCTCTAAGTTTTTTGATTTAAGGATGATTTCTAATTTTAATTTTATCTGTTCTTTTTTTTTTTTAAAGGGTTGGGTTTTGTCCAGTTCGCCGCAATCCACTTTATGTGCGGTAAGGAGCGGTTGTGGTTGCATGCAAGGGTCTAACCGTGGAAGCCATACTTGTCAATCTCGAGTTTCTTCACCGCCAGGAGCATGGGATCTGCTGTATGAGGCGGCAGGGGAAGTTGCAAGGATGCGAATGAATGAAGTTTCATACGGTGGATTCAACAACAGAGGCCTTTTAGGTTCAGCAGCAAGGAAGTTCATTGCAAACGTCGATGGTTCTGGCTTCTACCCTTCTCACCAGTCATTGTCTCACCAGAAGTTGCAGGCCACCCAAGTAAAAAGCCTCAAAATAGAGCTAAAAATGATTTGTTCAGAATGTATGTTGCCCCTCTGCAGTGTGTAAATTTGGTCCTTTTTTTTTTCTTTTGTCGCAGTTTCAGTTACTGAAGCAACAGCAGCTAATGAAACAACAAAATGTATCGGTTTGGGAAGGACTGAAGCAACAGCAGCATGCGCACCACCATCACCAAGTGGTCCAGAACAGAGGGAGGAATAATAGTTGTAATAGGCCTTTGGGTTTGTCTCCATCTGCATGGCCCCCACTGCAGCAGCAGCAATCTCAGCCGCAAAGCGGGTCGGGTATGCGGGCTGTTTTCTTGGGCAATCCAACTGGTAAAAGGGAATGTGCTGGAACTGGTGTTTTCTTGCCTCGACGTATTGGTGCCCCTTCTGAACCCCGCAAGAAGCCAGGTCCATACCTATTTTCTTAACGATTTTAAAATGCACATCTTTCTCCGGGATTTCAAGATCTGACTTCGTTTTTAATTATCTTTGTTATTTTGGCAGCTTGTTCTACTGTTCTGCTTCCAGCTAGAGTGGTTCAGGCCTTGAACTTGAATCTTGATGAGATTGGTGCTCAACCCCAGCTTCATCATCCTCGGATTAACCCAAGTTTCGCTGCTGATACTGGTAAAAAATAATTATGGCAGTTCAATTTGATTTTCTACTTTCTAAATTACTTTTTAAGTTATATGGTTTTTAACTGTGATTTGTATTTGTAGACGCTGCTTTGAAGCTTCGAAGTGGTAGGAATGTCTTTGCAAATCAGAAGCAGCGCAATTTTAGGCCACAGCAAGGAATGAGCCATGAAGTCCGCTTACCTCAAGAATGGACATATTGACTCAAAGTTTTCATCTGCTGTTGGTTGACTAGTTCTGTTAGTTTTTTTTATTTATCTTTTTTTGGGGAGTTTTAGGAAATGGGAAGGAATTTTAAGTTTTAGAAAGAAAATGGGAAGTTTGTTGTTAGGTTTTTGCTGTTAAGGAAATAGTAGTATAGAAGTATAGGTTTTTAAGAAAGATGAAATGGTTATTTGGGTTATATAGCTTAGGTGAAAATAAAGAATTTCTAGTTTGAGGAGGAAACTGCTGGGTGCAGCAGCAGCAGCAGCAGCTTTTGTTCATTTGGTTGTGGCTGGGGAAAAAAAGTAAAAAACAGTCAGTTTAAGGTGAAAAATGCGAAGGGTTTACATACTCTTTTGTAAATCTGGGATTTGGGTCAATAAGGTATGAATTTTGTTGAAAGTGAAATATTAATGAAAATGAAAGGGGTTAATCCCTTCATATTATGCAGAACATGTGCCTTACTAGTCAAAGCACATGGATGATATTATTTTGCCATTAACTTCATTTTATTACTATTTTTGTTTTTTTCTCGTTAGAAATTTCCCCTTTCAATTACCATGGAAGTAATAATAACTAATAATAATAAAAGAGATCGGATTAGTCGTCAATTTACTATTATGGTTTAAGATGCCCTAACTTAGTGCATTGCATGTTTAATTAATGAGTCTGATAATGCACTAGTGTCTCTGGAAGCTCGAATTTTGCCCACTATTTACAGAGAAACTTTGCTTTCCCCAAGGCCTTGCAGGGAAGCTGCCGGTTTTTCACCTCTCTTCTAAGCAAGTCGGATTTTTTTCTAACTTAAAAATACCCAACGGGTTAATTCAATAAATTGTATATTCAATTTAAAATTTAAACAAAAATGTGAAAAAGAATTGAAAAAGATTAGTTTACCTTGAGAGGAAAGCCTGCCTGAAATTGGCTGTATGGGTGAGTGTCAAAGCAGGGTGTTATTGTACACGTGTCAAACATTAAGATTGCTACCATTTATCTTTTGTGATATTTCCATATCCATTTTCTTCATTAAGAGATAAAGAGGCTCAGACTTTGATTTTTTGGAACCCGTCTGTCCCGTTCACGGTCTGAAACTGTAAAAAAACCCAAAGCGTGGCCATTGCACCTCCAAGGCGCCAACCAAAGCCAGCAATGCGCCAGCTGCTGTCAATCTGCTCGGTCACGTTCAAAATGTCTACTACGCGCTTTAAATTTTTATGTTTGTTAGCATATTTTCGTGTCTCAGTCTTCCTTCTTTCATAATTTTGGCATCCACTTATCGACATGGGAATCGTACCAGATTTTGATTGGGAAACCCCAACAGAATATCTTCATTCTTGTTTTGCTGCTGATATTTTCTTCCTAGCAGAAAGCAAAGACGATCGTTTATCGATATTTTTTACCAATAAATTTTATGGGAAAAATTTTTGTAAATATCTATCACTGTTTATCAAATCTGGGCACTATTTTTCTTGCCTTAATATCCACCTTGTGTTGTCCGTTCCTAGCAAAAGCTATCCATCCATTAAAACAGTGTCTAAAATTAGCTCAGCTGGTACACCTCCTCCCCTTCCCGTCCTCTAAAAATTAATGAATACCTTAAAGCTGTTTGCATTAGCAAAGGGGTCGCCCTGCGACTGAGGGTTGAATCGGTTGATGGAACCGAAACCAACCCGAGTCACTGGTCAGCTGGTTTTGGCACTGTAGAAGATCTTTCACTACAGTGCTCCAAAAGATAACCTAGAAAGTATGTCTATATATATATATATATATAAAATTTATTGTGTAGTACTCCAAAGGACATAATATCTAGTACTATTTAGTGGAGATAATAATAATTCATTTCATCCTTCCGTTTAATCATTCTGTAGCATGCTTGCTTGCTTCAATAGTTTTTTTTTTCTTTATTTTTAACCACACAATTATTACACAACAAACTTTCAACATGTTAGACTCACACAAGCTTTCATACAGCTGGATCCAAACATGCATACTTAAGAATTCACAGCATCAAGAGATATGGTTTATATTAGTCAAGATCAGAAGCACCGATGCCTTTTGATAGTTTTCTTTCATTGCATAACTTTACGAGCCTCCTACTAACAAATCCAAGAACTTAATCGATTAAGACCAAAAAAAAAAAAATATCGACAGACCACTTGCATTAGACTACTGGAGACTGAAAAAAAACAAGGAAAAAAGTGTGGTTATGACCTAAGGGTCAAGGAGTGAGTAAAAACATCGTTTTCATAATGTCAAATTATATTTAAAGGCGCTTGAATTGGGGTTTAGCAGTTAGCTCTTGGACTTGAACTTGATTGTAACTTCGCGGGACAAGTGTCCACCTAATTTTCATCCAATTGGATTTAACGTACGTAAATGGCTAAAGAATTTGGTATAATATCTTCAAAAATATTTCAAAAAATTTCCCTGGCAATCAAGGGTTTGCTAGAGGGCATCGAGCTCCATTTCTTAGTAATTCAACGGTCGCTCACCCAACAAACCAACCTAACCTGTTATTTGGGAGCTCCTCAAATATAACATTTAAAAACATGACAGAAACAAAAAAACAAAAATACCTGAATGGAAAATAATAATGGAGTATGGTGATGTTTGATGGATAAGTTATTGCTGACAGATAAGGCTGTTTGAACCTTTCAGCAATGACAATAATAATGCTTTATATTGGCGTACGGCCTTGCTTCCTAGCACAGAACATGGGCTTAGTCAGGTTGGATAAAGGCTTTTACAGTTACGTATATGTTACGTAAATTTTGATGAAGAAATATCATAAAGATACACAAAGAGATAAAAACCAAATCAATGAAGTGACATGAATCTTATGAAATATATCTAAAAATAAAAAAAATATGTGATATGTTATTAAATTTATTTATGAAATTTTTTAATTTATTATTAGTATATGAAATAATTATTTTTAATTTAATGCTACTGCCTGCTGCTTATGTTTTTCATGTTTGGTTAACTAAGCAATTAAAATGGGCCCTGACGTCCTTCAAATGGGAAACCTTCAGTTCGAAGTGGGAATAAAAACAAACTAAAAAAAAAAGGATTCAAGCCATAAGTTTATGTTCCGGTTTGATCTTTCATTACTAGTTCGAATATTAATTGTATTAATTCGATTCAGAACGGTTTTTAATTCATAAAGTAAATAAAAAATATTTTCAATTGAATTATAATTTTTATTTACATTTGCTATTAATTTTTTTTATAAGAGGCATTATTTTATATCTAAATTCATGTGAATAAATTACAAATAAAAATTTTTAACTTTTAAAAATGGAAGAACAAAAATAAATGAAATTCATTTCAACTGGATTTAATTAAAATTTCGACCTTTTCAAATCCAAAATAATATTTATTAATTGATTATTTTTAAAATAAAAAATTGGATTGAATCGATATCACTTTAATATTTTTATTTTCCTTTTATATTTTTTGGACGTTAAGAAGAAAGAGGCCCATTGGAAACATGTGGCCTCAGTTGAAGTTAAAACAGAAGCCCATTTTCAACCCTATTGGCCCAAAATGAATCCATGAACCGATTTCATTCGTATAGTAATAGTGCAGACAACTGGTCGAACCGGTTTAGGCGTGAATTAGGTGAACTGTAAGTGAACATAGCCGCCCTACATGCAGGCCAATAGCCCATTGGCGTGCTGACCAATGATATGCCGCCAAATACGTTGGCGAGATCAGGTGTATTAATTACCAACGCATCATGATCAGAACGCTTTGAAATTTCAACAAGGTCAACGACCACGATTTGTCACGATCTTTTTATTTTAAATGTTAACAAAGATCAAATCATCAAACATTAGCTGCCGGATTTTGTTGTGCGGTTCGCCCGGACGCTTGGAAGCATCAACGACAATTAGTCAATCGCTCGTCAACAATCAAAGTTTCAGGTTATTATTGTTAATTTTAATTTTTTTTTAAAAGGTCTGTATTTCAATTCAAAATCGCAAGCTTTCCATTTTCGTTTAGCTTTGATTGCTAAGAAGGGCAAACGGAGCTTTTTCAAACTGTCAAACATAACGATTTAGTTAAAATTAAGCTTAATTCTTAAGTTACACAAAGTGCCATTATATTCAAATCCTGGTCAATTCTTCAGTTAACAATGGCGGTAGAGGAAGAAGCCCAGCAGAGCTATTTACCGACGAAGAAGAAATCAGAATCTGATGACGATAAGAGGTAACTTTTTTTTTTCTTTCCCTCAAATTTTAAAGTTTTGAGAAAAAAATTATGCTGTTGATATTGGGTTTTGGACTTGATAGGAGAAAGAAAATTGTTCCTGGTAGCTTAATGAAAGCTTTGATGAGACCTGGAGGAGGGGAATCAAATCCTTCAGATGGTGATCAGGTTATTATTCCTTTCTTATGTCCATTTTCAACTGTTTCTAATCGGATAGAAATTGCGGGATTGATTTTCTTTGAAGAAGAAAATTGTGGTGTTTGAAAAGCAATGCAAAGGGGTGAATTGTGAAGTGGTGGTATTAATTTTGGATGCTTTGTAGGTTATATATCATTGCACAGTTCGGACGTTGGATGGAGTTGTCGTTGAGTCTACAAGATCAGAATATGGAGGTGAATATACCGTAAGCATTTTAGTAGATTTACATTTTTGATTGCTATGTCAAGTTGACTGACAATTATTCAGGCTTGGCCTTCTAGTGAATGTTGGAATGTTAAAGTTTGAAAAGTAGGCCTGAAGTTAAACAATGTGCATGGTTGAATTGTCTAGTGGTATATGTTTTTTTGTATTGAACTGACATTCATTCATGTTACAGGGAAAGGTATTCCGATAAGAAATGTATTGGGCAAGAGCAAAATGATATTGGGATTGTTGGAGGGAATTCCAACGATGTTGAAGGGTGAAGTAGCAATGGTATTGATTTGGAATTTCTTTTTATTTGTGTTTGTTGGTCCAAAATACTTGAACAAAAATAAAGATGAAGGAACTATTGATTTGGAATTTCTTTTTATTTCTTAAAATATCCGCTGAATCTCTGTCTCTGTCTCTGTCTCTGTCTCTCTGTCTCTCTCTCTCTCTCAGTTCAAAATGAAACGCGAAATGCACTATGGGGAGGAGGATTGCCCGGTTCCTGTTCCAAGTAGCTTCCCAAAAGAAGATGAAATCCATTTCGAGATTGAGTTGATAGATTTCTCCAAAGCCAAGGCAAGAATGCTGCAATTATGATTGTTGACTTTTTGTTATAACATTTTGGCATATAGAAAATTTGATTCCTTTAAACAATGTGTATTTGGTGTTCTGAATACAAGCTTGGTTAGTAGTGTCAATAATACTCATATTGAGGTGCTTATGATATTAGCTTGCTGTTATTGATTGATTTGCGTGTATCTTCTTTTTAGTTCTAATGTCATGATCTTTTTATGTCCATTTTCAGGTCGTTTGTGATGATTTGGGAGTTTTGAAGAAGGTACAGTGCCGCACTCCTGCTTAGACTTGGTTAGGAGTATGGTAGTGGTTGGACCTTGGAAGTCTGTGAGGACTATTGGGAAATTCATGCATTTCTTGACATGCTTCCATATTGTGAATATGCTAACTAATTTTTAAGGCTGGCTGTTACATGAGTAATTATTATCTTTATTATTTTTGGTTTGTTGCACTCTGTAGCTGCGAGGACGTTATTCTTTCTTATATATTTGCACCAATTTTGTTTTAATCTGAAAGATATCATGTAACTTAATATTGGTAGGTGGTAGAAGAAGGTGAGGGTTGGGAATCACCAAGGGAACCATATGAAGTAAGAGCTTGGTAAATGTTCTCGAGCCTTTTGGCATATTCTTTTGTGCGCATTGCAGTGATTGCACTAAATTTCGAGGACAATTTTGTTAATTTGTGAGATGTACAATGTGTCTCTTTCAGGATTTCTGCAAAGACGGGTGATGGGAGGTTAATTCTGTCACACACGGAAGGAGAACCGTATTTCTTTACTTTTGGGAAAAGTGAGGTAGGTGATTTGTATTTTTTTATAGGGCTTTGTTTTTAATTAGTCATCCTGGTTTTCTTTATCCAATTATGTGCTTGATATACCCTGCTTCATTTTGTCATGCTTAAGCTTCTTTTTATATAATAGATTTTGTACTTGATCTCCTAAACTTAGGTACCTAAAGGTCTTGAGATGGGAATAGGAACAATGGCACGGAAGGAGAAGGCAGTAATTTATGTTACAAAGCAGTACTTAACCCTGTCGCCCCTCTTGCCTGTGGTAGAAGGTTATGAAGAAGTTCATTTTGAAGTGGAGCTTGTCCATTTCATCCAGGTAAGTCATTGCTCTCATATTGATGTTGCTCATGAATGTTTTATCATTGGGTAATCAAATTGGCGGATGTAAGTGAACTCTCAAGTGTTGGACTTATAGGTGAGGGACATGCTGGGAGATGGGCGCCTAATTAAACGACGGCTAAAGGATGGAAAAGGTGCTCTTTGTTATTTGATTAAACATTGCCATGGAGAGATTTTTGTTTGATTTTCTTCGGTTTTCTCTTCCTTATGCCATTTAAGAACCATACAATGAAAAATTTGTTGCCAACTTATTGTTTCTTCTTGCTCCATGTTACATCGTCATTTTACTTATTCATTCATGTGAAAGTTTTATTTTGGGATATATATTTAACAGTTTTTGTACTCATTCTTTGATGGGAGGATTCCTAGGATGATGCTTCAAAATTTTGATTTCCATAAGTTCCATTTATGTGCTAGTTGCTGCTTCTATTTCAGCTTCCCTTAATTTTATCTGTTTGTCGAAGATCCTGTTTGTTTGGCTGCATGGATGATGGTTTTCTTTGTTGTTTGGAACAACCAGGGGAGTTTCCCATGGATTGCCCACTTCATGACAGTCTTTTACGCGTCCATTACAAGGGCTGGCTTCTTAATGAAGAAAAGACAGTCTTCTATGATACAAGAGTTGATAATCAGGGAGAACCTTTGGAGTTCAGTTCTGGAGAAGGAATGGTGAGTTCACCCTAGTAAAGTTGAAAAGGTTTGTTGAAAGATGTGTTTATATATGTATTTCTTTAGATTTCATTTGTAGTTGTTCAAATCAAATGCCAATTCACCTCCAAATTGTTCTTTTATAAAAATTATCATTCTAAGACTGATTATGCCTTAATCTAGTAAGCTTTTATTTTGCCATACAGGTGCCTGAGGGATTTGAAATGTGTGTTCGCTTGATGCTTCCTGGAGAAATTGCTCTTGTCACATGCCCTCCTGACTATGCATATGACAAATTTTCGAGGTCAATTTTTTTTTTTAATATTTTATTTTATCTTCTTATTTGTGCATGACCTGAGTGCCTCTCTTCCTATTTGATTAGGCCACCTAATGTCCTCGAAGGTGCTCATGTTGGATGGGAAATTGAGCTTCTTGGTTTTGAGATGCCAAAGGTAACAAAGTCATCTTTTAGGAACTTTTCTGTGATATGGTCATTAAATTGTTAGCATGCACCAAGATAGTGTTAAGAAAATAAAGTATTATATGTTTTTTTTTTTAATCTGTCCTAGTGCTTAATTTAAATCTTTATTACAGGATTGGACTGGTTTGAACTTTCAGAGCATAATGGATGAAGCAGAAAAAATCAGAGTCACGGTATGTGGCTTATTATATGTTGCATTCTTCCTCAGTGAGCGATTTTTCCATTTATTGTCTGGTGATAGACTTTGCATCCCCATCTCCATATGTATGCTTGCAATCTGTTGCAGTGATGCAAATTAATTGTTTTACCCTTCTATTTATCGTGCTGTATATGAGACTTAATATGAGTTTTTAACCATTAGGCTATCATTTGTCTACAGGGTAACAGACTGTTCAAAGAAGGAAAATTTGAACTTGCCAGGGCAAAATACGAAAAGGTAGTGTAGTTACTGTGTTTTCTAGATCTTAGATCACCTTTATGATCATGGACTATCTGTTCTATTTTTTTGTTGATGTATCATGTATCGAACCAAATAGCCAAAGCCCAATACTAACAATCAAAACAAATTGGCCTATCATGTGGTAAACAAAGATGGTAATAAACCATAAAAAGGAAATTACACGTGAAGTAATAAATAACCCATATTTGGATACCATGTTAAACACCCTATCCAAAATGAATTGCTAGTGGATCGAAAGTAGACTTTTATAAGCTTAATTAACAAATGTTCATGTCAAACCAGTGGCAACGTTTCTATTAAGTGTATCTTTAATTCAATTCCTTGTGTTGCTGTGTACGTAGGTGCTTCGGGAATTCAATCATGTTAATCCACAAACTGATGAGGAAGGAAAAGTGTTTTTAGACACAAGAGTAAGTGTCATCCTGCCTCTTGCTAACTGAAAGAATCTATTCTTTTCTGTGATTTATTGGTTGTTACATGATGTTAGATTAGCATGTTTCTGGAGTTTGTTTATTTCCTTTTCCTGTTTTATTGCTTGAAGAATTTGTTACATCTGAATGTGGCCGCATGCTTCCTCAAAACGGGTGAATGCAGAAAGTCCATCGAGGCATGTAATAAGGTTTGTCATGACTTCATATTGAAGCTCTATCTAGATCTTTCTTAATCGGGAAGAATTTTTTATTTTTTTCTGAGTTTTTTAGTGTCCTTGGAAGAAATACATCATTATGATCATACATAACCAAAGCTAAATTCTTTTTTCTAGAAGATTTAAAGGATATTCAAAATAATCAGATTGTTCCGAAAATTACTCATTGATTGGTTTCTGAATTTTCACAAGGATGACTTGAGTACATCAAGTTTTGAGGTTTAAACTTCAACCTCAGGAGAACTAACGATAGAAACATCCAAAACAGTACATTTGAAAATTTTACTTCGCCCTGAGCTGCCTTATGTTTGACTTGTTTACCTATCTAAATAGTTAATTGTCCATCAAATCCGGATCTTTATATCTTTTTGTGGAACCATGTAGGTTTTAGACGCAACCCCTGTACATGTGAAGGCTCTATACCGTCGGGGAATGGCTTACATGGCAGCTGGAGATTTTGAGGAAGCAAGAAATGATTTCCAAATGGTAATTATAATGTAATTCGTTAAATACAGTGGCCTTAAACTGGATTCTTGAACAGTCCGTGATTCTGTTTCTGGATGCTATCAGATGATTAAAATCGATAAGTCCTCAGAACCAGATGCGACAGCTGCTCTAGCGAAACTGAAGAAGCAAGAGCAGGTGTGTTGATCATATATATTGTTTGCCATTCAACGCAATAGTGAAAATATGGGAATCCATTATGTATCTCTACCAATTTATGAGCAGGAGGTAGAGAGGAAGGCTCGGAAACAGTTTAAAGGACTATTTGACAAGAAGCCAGGAGAAATCGCTGAAGTTCAAGTTGAAGAGAGAGGTGCTGGAGATGAGATCACTGGTGAAAACCAGAACGAGACATCGTCATCAGAAGGTGGTGAGCCTCAGGATTTTCATGCAGCTGCTGCTGGTGAACCTCCAATAGGCCGGTTTTACAACTTGTGGTCTACTGGTAGAAGACTATTTTCAGCTCTTGGGCTTCAAAGATGTACCATACTCTGATACATACTCCAAAGGTTAGAATCGAAACTTAAATCCATTGCAGAGGTGCTTAAATTAGTTTTTCGGGAAAGAATTAAAAATTTACGTGTTATAGTATCAATGAATATTGATAAATAAAACCAAAGCAAAGCTTCTTCCTGTTCTTTCCGAGTATTTTCACATTTACACGAACCTCATTTCTACATTTATTATTCTTCTCTTTTTTTTAAATACCCATATTTGATGTCTATATCCTATTAATATTTAAACATGTATATAAATATGATCTTTCAAATGAATGGTAAAACTTAAAGAAATCTAAGTATAATTGTGTAAGGCATACACATTCTGACATTTGTCTCAAATTAGAATAACATAAAATCTGGCACATATATATTTTTCGTTTTTTATTGAACAAAAAAATGCAAAAAATTTGATAATTTACTAGTATATAATATTTTTTTATACTTTTGATAAGAAAAAAGGGTGCTAAAATATGAAGGGATTCCAATCAGAAATTGTGTGCAAACCCTTTACTTCGTCTATTATTAGGTGTGCGGTGTGCACGAGATTCACGGCAAATTAAAGGCTTTTAAGTAAAATCAATCTCAGTAAAGAAATTAGTGGCGACGACAGAAATTTCACCAGAACTTTAATTACATCACTATTTGTATCAGCCAATACCGAAAACTGGGTTCCTCGGATGATTTGTTTGCAACTTTTAGTGACATTAGCAGCTTCGTCCAAATCTTCAACCATACAATTAATGGAATCAGAGTTTAAGGTACCGCCAGCGGATTTCGCCCATGGTGCAGTTTGCGAAATCAGGTTATCGACGCAAAAGTTGCAAATAAAAAAACATTAGGTCTTGACCAAGCAAGGGCATTGGATACGAGGGATGGATGGTGATGACGAAGATCAGTAGCAACAAAGGAGAGAAAATCTGGCAAAACAGAGTTAATGAATGAGAGTGGAATCAACCCATTTCTTGGAGATCCAGATTGGACTTTGGGAGAATACATTATAGCCAAGCTCTTTAACATAGCAATAATTACGTTCGTAATGATCAGTATCTCATTCTCAGGAGTCGGAAATAAAGCTCATCACAACGGCCTCATCTTGGTTAATAATCTAATTGTTCTAACAACTTCAAGAATAAATGGCTTGCACGTTTTCATGATCCCAAGCGAAGGGAGGAGACGAGTATCATCTTGTTAGGGTGAGCGAATTCCGATGGAAGGAACTGATGCCCTGCCATGGTATATCAGCATAATTTCGGGGCCGACTGATCCAATGTAAAAGTGGGTCTTAGAGGTAACAAAGCCCATGGGCACAAAATAAATCTTTGCCAGGCCCTGGCCCCTGAGCCAGAACCTTCGCTTCTGTAAAGTTAACACTTAAAAGCCGTTGCCATGCTGCCACGCGAGGAGGAAGATTGTAGATGAAAGTTGGTGGAAGATTTGAGAGGAAACATGTAGCATCATTCATCAACCGATACCAATCAATCATCAAAGTTTAATGACAGATAAAAGAGAACAGCCTCGAAACTTCAAGATTCACAAGCCAAACTATATATATAATATTACATCCGCATTAGTCTTTGTCAATCTGTGAAGAAATTGCCTTGAAAGAGTTTGTCCCCTCAAACGCAGTCAGAAAAGCACTACTTTAGAAGAAATAAAAATGTCCTTAATTCCATCTATTTTTGGCAACAGGAGTGTCTTCGATCCATTCTTTTCAGATATATGGGCACCTTTTAGTTCCAACAATGAGGTATCAACATTTGCCAATGCCCAAGTTGATTGGAAAGAAACCCCAGACGCTCATGTAATCAAGGCTGATCTTCCTGGACTCAAGAAAGAAGAAGTGAAAGTGGAAATCGAGGAAGGAAGAGTTCTTCAGTTAAGCGGAGAACGAAATGTGGAGAAAGAGGACAAGAATGAGAAGTGGCACCGTATAGAAAGAGGACGTGGAAAGTTCCTTAGAAGGTTGGTGTTACCGGAAAATGCAAAGGTAGATGAAGTCAAGGCAACAATGGAGAATGGAGTCCTGACTGTCACCATACCCAAGGTGGAAGAGAAGAAGCCAGAGGTCAAGTCTATCGAGATCAGTGGCTAGATTTTTAAGCTGTCTCCGTTGTCATTTCCGAATGCTTGGTTAAACTTGATTTGGTTACGCTTTCTGAGTGTGAAAAATGTTTGTAAGAAAAATAACAAGAGTGATTGTGTCCTGTTTGTCAATTGAATGTCAGAATATTTATGCAAAAATAAAATGAAGTTTTGCTTTAATTTCTTCAATCAATAACAGCATTTATTCATCAAAGTTTTTTTTTCGGATTCATAGATATATCTTCAATCAATTTGTCCAGGTTGCAATGAGAAGAGCCACCTTCTTTGATACTCTCCTGAGCTTGCTTTGCAATCTCTTCCATAGACTTCACTATTTCTTCTCTCTTGCCTTCCATCAAATCTCTCACCGCTTTCTCAATTATGGATCTTTCGCAACTATCTTTTATGTCAAAACCTACTTTCTACACATCACTCCCGCATCTGGTGTTGAATTGCTGGTCAGCTACCGCAGGCCAACAGATAATGGGAACACCTGCGTAAATACCCTACAATGTTGAGTTCCAGCCCCTATGAGTAAAGCTTGCGCCCACTGCCGGGTGGGCTAATGCCTCCTCTTGAGGTGACCAATCCACTATCAATTTCTTGCCATTTGTCTTGTCTTGAAGGTCCATTAACATTTTACCTGGATCTTCCCCTCCGATAATTGAGTCGGGCCTTATGCCCCACAAAAATGGTTGGCCACTGTTAACCTAGCCAAGTGAAAACTCAAAGCGTTTGGTCATGCGTGATGTTCACCGTACTCCCAAACCTAAGTAACACAACTGATTTTAATGGGTGAGAGTCGAGCCCATTGATGCAACCTCGGTCTTCTTGCCATTGAATACTTTTTGTTGAAGCTAAAGGTGATGGGTCGTCCTTGATACGGACATTTGAGAGACCGTGCAATGGACTGATATTGTAAACTTTGGAGAAAAAAGAACTAAGTTTAGGTAGTATGGGTCTCTCAAGTTCATCGAAGGTATTGAGTATTAGAGGAGATGCTCGTGCCATGGTCAAAGTTTGGCTGATAAAGAACTTCAAGATTTGGTTGTCTCTCTCATGCCTGCAAAGACTGGAAGATCTCGAAGTCGGAAAACATTCTCCAAGCCTGGAATGTAGGCGACTAGCCTGTCCATGTCTTTATCTGTAAGCACATTGAGCTCGGATAATATCTAAACTTCAAAATGTTTTATGATCTTTATTTCTCAAATTAAAATCTGATCAAACAATTCCATGCAAATTGCATATATTCAAACACAAACATGATGATATTACGAATTTATAATAATTAAAGGATTTGAATGTGCTTGAATCGGTTGGATCTATGATGAGGCATATCGGTATTAAAGAAGTTCTTGTGATTGTTAGATTGTGCTGGTCGAATCTGGTATAGATTAACTGGTCAGCTTCGGCAAGATAAAAAAAAAAATTGCCACAACAAACTGGTTGCCTGGTTGACAAAGGGACTAATCAGAGTAAGAACTTAGATCTAGATCTGTTTATTACTGATTAACTTAAGTTTGTTTTGCTATTTATTATATCATTAAAAAATTAATTTTATATCAATATTTATATATTTTTATAATTAAATATATAAAAATTTTATTTTTTATTATTAAATACTTATTCAAGAGAGATCGGATGGGTCCAAATTATAAAAAAAAAAATTGCTGTTCAAAGCTTAGCCTACAAATTTAAGAAAACTTTATTCGATCTATATGGACCAAACTTCATCAAACCAGTATTCTGACTTTGGACAAAACTACTCGAGCCAATTGGCAGTGGTCCTGGAAAATCAATTATTGTAACAAGGAAATAATTAAGCGTTCGGTGATGACTATTTTGGAAGTTACTGGCAGTCTAATTAGTACCAGCTGTTTGTTCCTTATCTGCTCTGCTAAAATTAATTATTTCCACTAATCTTTATAGAAAATTAACCCCAAAAGTAAGATTTTGAGAGAAAACAAATAACTACCAACTACCAGAGAGTAGAGATATACATACACACAAGGGTAAAATGCTCTCAAAATTAGTAGTGCAACATATAGGGATGTATATTTCATATGATCACAAGCTAAACTTGTAATGGAACTTCCTCTTCTTCAATGAGCTTCAACAGATGGAAGTAAGTCCAGGTGCAGTAAACACTAAATGTGCGAAAAGCTAAAACAGCGATCCCAAGTTCCTCAGCAGCATCAATACCAGAAATTGACATGATCCCATCTACTATTATGCATGTCGGAGGTTGCTGGTGCTTCAGCCACTGGCGTGAAACCAACAGCTCAAGAACTGCATGCTTCGCCGCGGCCGTAATAGATAAAGACAATTCACGTAAATGTTTGCTGGAGCTTGGATGATCAGGCGGTAGACCATTAGGTATGGAAAAGAACTGGAATTTAGGAAATCGGCGGTAGAAGGCCTGGATGTCGATCGATGAAAAGAAACGATCGCTGCGTATTCGGTGTTTATGAAGGTGATTTGGAAACTAGCATAGCTGAGGAGCTCTGCTAGCTTCAGCACGGGTTTGACATGGCCCTGTGCAGGGAATGGCAAGAATACTGCATGGGGTGCTTTGAGGTTCTAGTTTCCCCATTTTTGATTTTTTTTTTTGTTGCTTTCTTACAGTTGGTGGACCATGTTTAGAAGATAGTGTGTATTGTAAGAGGCCCCAGTTCGCATGGTAAATTTTCCTTGAAAATAAAAATATATAATTAATAGTAAAAAAGAAAAAGTTGTCAACAATTTATCACGATTTAAGTTCTTGAATTAGGATCTCTAAGTTCTTAAAAGAAGACCCGCCTTGGGTCACACTCTGACGAGCAAGCTTGGAGATCCTAGCCACTGATCTCATAATCTCCTCCTTTGGATCATCCATCAATGCCCTCACCATCTTCTCCACTGTCGATCTATCACAAATGTCTTTCATGTCAAGCCCAATCTTCCACACCTCAGTCACCCATCTAGCGTTGACTATTTGATCAGGTAGTTTGGGCCAACAAATCATAGGCACCCCAGCCACCATACTTTCCAGGGTCGAGTTCCAACCACTGTAGGTTAAGAACCCACCCACTGAAGGATGAGCCAAGACCTCCTCTTGTGGTGCCCAATCTACAATGCACCCACTTCCGTTTGTCGCCAAATCAAGCTCCCTTGCAATCACTTTGTTGTGGGTTTTCTCTCGTGCTATTATGTCCTGTCTCAGGACCCACAAGAACGGCCTGTCGCTGTTCACCAGGCCGTGCCAGAACTCCAATAATTCATCACTAGTTAAAACCACATAGCTCCCGAAGCTGATATAAACCACAGATCTTGAGGACTGTGAGTCAAGCCACGCCATGCAATTGTGGTCTGCTTCCCTCAGGTTACCTTTGGATGAAGAAAGTAATGATATGACCAAGACGGGCTTTCCATAGGGCATGGAGTGGTCCACTGGTGTAGACTCTGGGAAGAAGAGGGGTCATTTGAGAGAGAACAGGAGCTTCTAGGGTGTCAAATGTGTTCAAAATAATGGCAGAAGCTCGAGTCATTGCTTGAGTCTCGCTTACAAACAAACGGAAGTTAGGATCTTCCAATTGTTTTAACCCGAAAGTGTAAGGACGATCATGTTGCATACCTGGAACACTGCCAACTTCCTGATCCAAGCCATAATCGGTAATAATTTTAGAGCACATTCAAACCAGTGGATTTGAAGTTGAGCAGTACTTAATATATATATATATATATATATATATATACACACATACCTGGTAATCTCCTTGTTTAATGATTTTGGGAACACAAAGATAAGACCACAAGCAACAACTACTTATAGTTCGAAAAATAATCACTTTTCTAATCTGCATCTCTTCTGCAACATCAATGGCGAAAGACATAATCCCATCTGCTATTATGCAACTAACAGGTGGAACGTCGGATTTGTGGGATAAGGAAATGAGCAAGTCCTGGAAAATTTGCTTGGCTATACTCTTGATTGAGTTTACCAAGTCCAAGAAGTGTAAAAGGTCACGCGGATGACCTTCAGGGAGTCCATCGGATATAGACTCGAAATGGAGGGTTGGGAAACGATTGGAAATATTGGAAAGGTCTTGGAGTTTGTTTAAACGGCGGTGATTGTGGTGGGTGTTCAAGAAAGTGACGTGTAGACCAGCTTGGCAGAGGAGCTCCGCTAGGCAGAGCATGGGCTTGATGTGGCCTTGGGCAGGCAAGGGGAAGATTAGAACATGTGCTTGCCCCATTTTCTAGTTCTTACGAAGTACTATACTAAAAGATCTTAACAAGCTTTATAATTACATGAGCCTACAACAGGAAATCGAAAGATAAAGCATTAATTGAATCATATATCTATCTTGGTCCAATGACCTTAAATCAACGATCTTATGTCTTCAACCAATTTCTTAAGGTTGCAATAAGAGGACCCACCTTCCTTAACATTATCTTGGACTTGTCTTGTAATTTCATCCATTGATTTCATGATCTCTTCTCTTTTATCCTCCATCAACTCTCTCACCATTTTCTCAATTGTTGATCTATCACATGTATCTTTCATGTCAAGACCGATATTCCAGACATCACTGACGAACCTACTGTTGATTTGTTGGTCGCCAATTCCAGGCCAACAAATCATCGGCACTCCTGCATAAATACTTTCCAAGGTTGAGTTCCATCCGCTGTGGGTTAAGAACACACCGATAGACGGGTGAGCCAAGACCTCTTCTTGAGGAGCCCAACTCACAATCATTCCTTTATTGTCTTCTATCATGTCTTTCAGCTCACCAAGGATCAAGCTTGGATCAGCCTTCCCCGTAACTGAGTCCGGGCGAAGGGCCCATAAAAATTGTTTACCACTATTCACCAGGCCATGCCCGAATTCGAGCACTTTGTCCCGTGTCAAGCCTATTAGACTCCCAAAGCTAATAAAAACAACTGATTTTGACGACTGAGAATCAAGCCAAGTCATGCAAGCTCTATCTTCTTTCCATAGAATACTTTTGCTTGATGATGAGCCTGTTTGGTCCTTAATCCGAGTATTTGAGACAGCATGTAAAGGACCGATAGTATACATTTTGGTAAAAACAGAACCGAGTTTAGATATCATGGGTGCTTCAAGTCCATCGCAAGTATTGATTATCAAAGCAAATGCTCGTGGCATGACTAAGGTTTGATCGTTAATAAAGAATTGCAAGCCCGGGTCATCGGCTCTTTCAACCCTGAAAATTCCCGGAAGATCTCGACGACGAACAACATTTTCCATTCCTGGAATGCAAGTGACTGGCTTGTCCATGTCTTTATCTGCAACAGCAAAAAAAGGTTTGAGGGGAGTTCGAAATGAAATGGAAGCATTAATATTAGTTTGGAGCTTCACAGTATGTATTAATTCATCAACCATATATTATACTAGTAAAATGTAATTAGATTATATATATTGTAATATGAAGATTTGAATCCAACTAACCTTGTAGAACTGGAACATCCCCTTCTTCAATAAGCTTGGGTAGATTAAAGTAAGACCAGATGCAACAAGCACTGGATGTTCGAAAAGCGAAAACAGGAAGCTGGAATTCCTCTGCAACATCTAGAACACAAGAGGACAAGATCCCATCTTCTATTATGCACGTAGCAGGCTTCCATCGTCCCTTTTTCTTGCAAAGTGACGTTAAATGCTCACGGAGAGCTGGCTTGATCACAGCACCTGCAGACAATAACAAATCACCAAGACTCCTCGGATCAGAGCGTGGATTATCAGTACTTCGCAGATCTGGGATCGTCAAGAACTGGAATTCGGGGTAGCGTGCCAGGATGTCGTTGGAAAGGAGACGTTCGTGGATCTTTTTAGAGTTTATGAAGGTCACCTGGAAACTGGCATGGTTGAGAAGCTCTGCTAGGTAAAGCATGGGTTTTATGTGGCCAAGTGCAGGAATGGGCAAGAAGACTACGTGTGGTACTTGGGCTTCTTCTGTTTGTTCCATCTTTGATGCTTTGAAATAATTTGCTTTAGCTCCTGGCAAGGTTTCTGATCGGGCGGAATGGTTGAATTTGCCTTCAAATGAATCGTTCAAGAGATTCATATAAATAATTGATTCTGTGTTAGTCGCAGCATGTCATCTGACTTTGATCACGTGGAAGACAAAGAAGCCAACTCCCACTTGTAATCACAACTACTTGACTGTTGCGAGGCCTTGTAAGCATTTTCCATTTTCTATTCTACTTGGCAAGATGGAATCAAATCCCGAAGATAAGTCAACTACTGAGGGACGGCTAGAAATTTTGATCAATTGGGTTCATTTATATTTTTCTTGAGGGCTTGAACCAGAAGGCGATTAGAGAGCTTGTCATGAGTCAAAATCCAACTTCGTACACGAATACGGATCTTAATTCAGGGGAAATAAAACCCTACTTTATTTACGAAAGATTGGAGAACACTAAAGACAAAAGAACACCACCTTTCTCTTTATTTTCACCAAGCAGTCTCTTTTGGTTGTCCTTGGCGCGTTGTCCTTTTGTCTTTAAAGATAATAGTTAAAACCACTAGTTTTCCATAAAATGTTATTCTACGGGAGGCAGGCAACGTAATTAATCCTTTTGACGCGTCTCAAGACCAAGAAACCCCCGCCAATGAATCAGATATCTTTTATCTCTGTTACATATCTGTCGTGTCAGAAATAACGTTGCTGCAAATAAAATTATCGAACATTTTAACATTGTTTTTGTTAGTCTTCCAACTAACCCAAAAAACTGAATCCAAACTCCGATGTCATCAAATTTTCTGTGAATTCCACGAAATTTGTTGACTTTGAATTAAGTACAAAAATAATTTTGTGCAACTGATAATGAATCTACCTTGCTTGCTGGTTAGGTCAGAGTTTGAAACTTTCAACTCTTGTCGTTATTAGGCATAACATTAAAAATCTTGTAACTTACTTATAAAGTTCTCAATAATCCAATACAACAAAATCTAACAGAACAAAACAAATATAGAAAATTAAAGGGCAAGAATCAAATCTTCTCCCCATCGTTTTTTGCTTTTTTCCTTTATGGAGATTTAATCATTCCATAAGTAACGTTTTGGGTTGTGATCCTTTAACCCCAACAAAGAAATGCAATAACAAGAATCAAATTGAAAGGTTGATTTCACAAACCAGTTATGCAATAATAAGAAAAGACTTTCAAAGGCCAGACTCCAACAAAAAGGAATATGTTCAACATATGGTTATCCAAAATGTTTTTAAGTAAGAAAGCCAAAATGAATATACATAATAAATTCATCAAGATCTAAACTTACCGATAGATAACTGCGGTTCTAAAATGCAAAATGATGCTTTCACAAGTTGGCTGGAGAAGCATGGTGAACACATATAAACCATTCACCATTAATCCTCTCAAACACATTCGTTACAAATTGTCCCCCCCAACTGTTACCTTTCGTCTTCACCAATTCCATGCATGTAACATACCCGGCATCTCCTTTAACATGAACCTGAACATTTTTAAGTTCTACCTCTAGTGGAAATTCATAGTTCATCCACACAATTTCCCAGCTTTCCATTACAAAATCATATCCGGATATCCCATTTGCCACTGGGTGCACACAACATACATCATCTCCTTTTGCCCAAAGGTTCTGCATGGTGGCTAGATCCCCTCTCCTGAAAGCATCATAAAACCGAGAATTTGCTGCCAGTACTGAAGCCTCACTATCTTCATGAAGGACTCGAAGGTCATCCCTGATTTTTGCTGCTTCGGCGTAGTTCTCTTCCTCAATGGCAACTTTTAGGTCCCTCTGTAAGGTTTGTTCATCTGATATGATGCTTTCAGCACTTAAGTTCCCCTCAATGTCATCACCTTTTGCTTCACAAGGCATCAATGGTACCGTATGCAGATTTGGTCTAAAGGGTGCTGCACTAAATTCATCAGGAATTAGACGTGCGAAACTCAAGTCCTATAAGGAAAAACAGGAAATTATATTGGTAAAACGATGAACCCAAATAAAAGTAAAATGCATCCAAGAAATATATATTTTGAAGCACTCTTTGGAAGCTAAACGTGGGCTCAAAACGTGGATAACCTCACCAATCCACTATAAGGAAAACGTCAACAAACTTAACAATGAATTAATATGGAAAAATTGACAAAAATTCAGGGGAAATTATGCAGTTTAATGCAAAACATGCTCACTGAGGAAACAAAGTTTAAAATACACTATGCATCCAAAGCTTAAATCAAACATGGTTCTTGAACAACTGAAATTACATTGCCACTTGATGAACAAGCCATGTAATTTTCCAGAAAAATATGACAAAGAATTAACCACCAGTCTTGAAAGTCTACATAGAACAACTAAGATCAGGAACAGCAATTATGATAGGGCAAAAAAAAAAAAAAAACTCTTGACAATGCCTTCTTTCTTACACAACCACATGATCATATTACAGATAACTGAAAAGCCAAGAAACTTACGAGGTTTTCCACTTAGCAACTTGGAGGGGCATTGACCCGGAAAAGACTCAGTCTTGTTTCGTCTTGAATTCCTAGCTAAAACCACATTACATGGCTTTGGAGATGGTGGAGAAAAGCAATCAAGACTCCTGAAACTATGAATGCTTGCACATGGCAAGTGATTAACATTTACCTAGAACAATTAAAGAAAATGAACAGTCAAAGACTGAATTATAAACATCTATAAGCCAAAATTTTCTAGCTTTCACAATTTCAAGAAATCATTTTCCCCAAATAAACTGATACATGAAGTGAGTTTGGAACCATCTCTACAGGATTTAAATTTCAGAACTTGTGTTGGGCTATTAACTAGATTTAAAAAAAATGAAAATTGCCCACTTGTTCAAATTCGAGGAATCAATAGCAATTGAAACTTCAACTACATATAAAGTTACTAGGAGAAAATTAAACTCACATTGTAGCAAAATCTAGATCCTTGAAGCGCCATGAGGGGCAAGGATATTTACATAGAATGGTATTATAACAGAGATAGAGAAGTAAGGTTTTGGGTTTTGAAGGTAAAAGGGTTTTTCTTTGTTTGCTCTGATCTCTTGCAAGATCACGACAGGCGTCTGGAAGCAGAAACTAGAGATTTGGCCGTTGGGGCCATTGTTGCTGGAACATAAACTTGGATATGGCTCAATCTGACATAGCTATGGGCCTGAGTTTTGGATTCACCTATTTGAAGCCCACTTTATTTCACTTTTGGTTTGGGTATTATTGGTAGCATCATAAAGGGGATCTTAGAAATATGATTAATATTCACAAGCATCAATCGTTTCAATGGCGTAAAAAGGTTTAGCTTAATTCGAATTTGAACTAAAAAAGTCCTAATTTTGATGACTAGCAAGCAAACAAAACAAAGCGTCTTCCGGATGAAAGTCAGTGGCTTAGAATCTTCTCATTCAAAGCAAGAAAATTCAATTAGATTTATTAGGAAATCAAATCAAATTCGATAATCAGTTGAAATCCCTACTGTAAGTTTGGCCCAATTCATTTATTTAACCTCAAAAGCCCTTTTTTCTTAAATATATATATATATATATATATATTAAAATATTAAAATATTAAAGGCAGGTTGACAATGCTCAATCTTTTTACAAATCTAAACCTAAAATAGCAATCCTCCTTGTTCGAAATTAGCCACATTTTCAATTCTTCTTATTCATGTTTTATAATCATATTTGAGTTATTTTATATTTATATAAATTTTAATATATTAATATTTTATATTATATAAAATATAAAATATTTATATACTTTATATTATTTTTTATATTATATTGTATTATATTTTATATTTAAATTACTTTTATATATACTCATATCATATGAAATATTATTTGATTTAACGTGTTGCGATAAGATTCTTCGTTAATTAGAAACCAAAACTAAATATCCCTTTCCCTTTCCGGCTTTCCCTTTCTCTTCAAGGGGAAGATACGAAAAATCTCCTGACAGACTAAAATTGAAAATTCCAAGAAGTTTCCTAAGCTAATTTAATTATTTATTCAATACAACAAATAAATACAAAATATTTCGTTGAAAGCTACTTCAATTTTAAATTTTGCGCGCATAATTAAAATATTGATAATGTGCTTTTTCTTTATTATATTAATAATTTAAAATTTTAGAATATATATATATATATGTCGTAATTATTGAATAAGTTAGAATAATTGCAAGGGAAAGAAGTTTCCTGGCACAACCTTAAACCTTACCACCTTAATTGCATAGATGGTGCTGGAGGAGTCTGGACAGACTTTTTGAGTTTCTAAGATTATTGACCAAGTTATTTGCAAAACAATTTCGGGTAAGAACATTCTAACTCCATAAATATTCAAACCTTCCAATCTTATTTCAAGTCTCGTGATAAAAAAAAAAATTAATGAATTAGCTAATCTTCTAGAATATGAGAATTCAACTCTTTAAATTTCAAAACCAAAAGAAGAAAAAGAAAAAAAAATAGTTAAATAATGTGAACATTTAATCCAATGCCTGTCAAATTACGTCATTTAATTTGAATCGGGGGATCATGGGAAAGAAAATGATGGTTCTACAGAGGAGGCTGAAGCAACAAAACAGACTGGCCACCCACCAAAGGTCAGGCTTTCATTGGAGTTTCCAGGGTCCCCCTTCCGGGGCCTCCTAACCATGATGGCAGCAGCAGCCTTTCTAATTTTGAAAAGCCTTTGAACGCTAGCTTTAGGCTCTGTTGGATTAAACGATTAGAGGGGTGCAATTTAGGCTTTGGGTTTGTTTGTGAGAACGACGACAAATAGGCAAGCCATCATCACGTTTTAAGAAAAAGCCGCCTTGACGGTTTTAAGTCTTTGCTAACTATCAAAATAGTCCCTTTCTTCCCTTTGTAAATTTTGATTCTTCAAACTTCAAACCAACCCTCTCCCGCCTTTGTTGATTCATTCTTTTGTTTCGTTTCAATTGTTTTCGAGCCCTTTGTTGCATTTTGCCACAAAATATGTAAAAAAAAATGGAAAAAAGAAAATCCCACCACACCTTCATTATTGGGAAGGGAAAGGAAAGGGTCGGCCCCTCGTCGGCCATAACGACCATTGACTGACTATTGGCTTCGGGTTGTTGAAATCAACGTGCTACAGCCCAATACAAACACTATGCGGCCCACACTCCTTGTTATTTGCCACAATCTGATTCTTCTTTCTGCTTTCATTTGTTGTTAAATGCAAAATTTTATTAAACAAAGGAATTTAAATTATTATTATTATTATTTTGATATCTTATAACTTGTGCAACCCAAATTGGTCAAACGATGATTTAAATCACTTGTTGATTAAGTAGTAATATTGAATTAACAGTTTTTTATAATTAAAAAAAAAAGTAATAGCATGTGATGTGACCATTGGGATTGGGTAAAGGTTAACCGCAGAAATGACAAATGGACAGACATACATCCATACCGGCAAATTAATTTTTTTGACTGCCTGGGTAATTTACCATTGGGTATCACATGCAATCAAAAAATTTTAACCCATCAATCAAACCTGAGGTGATGCGTTCAACATGCCACTGCCCCACATGGTTTTTGTCCTGGCTCGGAACTAATCGCACGAAACAATTATTCTATATATATATATATATATATATTACAATATTTTAAATAATTATATTATTAAAAAAGTATGATGTCTTAAAAGAATACAAAAAATTATTTTTTTAATAATATAATTAAATATTATATTTTAAATAATATATAATATAAAATAATCATTTTATTTAATTATTTTTATTTAATTATTATTTAAGCTTATTGATTTAACTTAATCACGATTTAAATTTCAATAATCCCATCGCTTAACCCCTCATTTTTTTTACTAATAAATATTTTAATTATCCCAGTTGTTGCTTTGTTTATCGATCACTTCCCTTCTCAAAACTTTTTAAAATTTAAAAAATTTAAATTAAACCTGTCAATAACACTTTGGTTTAACCAAAAATTTTATAAATTTTAAAATTTAAAATTTGATTTAATTCTATATTAAATTTATTTAATTAATTTATTAATTATTGTGTATAAAAAAATCTAATAGAAATTTTTTTTAAAAAAAAAAGGGGGAAGGGCCAATTCTCGAGAGTCGAGATAGCCGTGACTATCTCACCCACTACCACAAAGGGCATTTAAGTAAATAAACTGGATTTATCGAAATATTGACAAAATAATAATAAAAATTATATAGAGTCGCGGCGAAGTTTCTTTCTTTTATTTATATATATAAATAATTTTTAAAAAAGCTTCTCTATAGTAATTTTCCTCTTGGCTCATTGCACAATTCTATGTTCAATTCGCGTTTTTGAAGAAGGGAAATTCAACGAATAATTATAAAGAGAGAGAGCCCGAGAGACAAACCGAGGCTTTTCTTTCCTTTATTATTTAAAAGAAAAAAACCGAAGTTCCCTTCATTTATATCGAAGCCGAAGAAGCCTTAATTCAACACTTTCCCCTCCATTCGATTTCGTTTTTCTTCATTGTTTCTCGATCTTGATCGTGGATCGCGAGTCTTTGATCGCTTGAAGAATCGATTAAGCGGCGGCGGCGGCGGCGGCGGCGGTTGTTACAGTTGTGGTGGATTTGAAGTTGGTTATTGAAGGAAGGAAAGAAAGAAGGAGAGACATAAATAAATTTTGCTAACTTTATTTTTATTATTTATTTTGGGGAGGTTAAGGTTTTGGTAAAAGGGGATTTTGCACAATATTGAGCGGTTTCTAATTTTAACGATGTTGACCTTAACTGGTGGGTTTTGAAGTACTATGGACCTGGCTGTTACACCACAACAAGATGACGCTTTACATTGGTCGCGAAGCTTCAAAGGTTTTTCTTTTTCCCTCTTTTTCTTGTTCTTTGTATACGAGAAATGGAAATTATAAGGGATTTTAGTTTGATAATTGTTTTTTTTTCTTGTAGTTATGGAAGAGAATTTGTGCAGAGACAACTACAGAGATCAACCTTCTTCTAGAGAATTGGAAGTACCTTCTTGCTGGTCTCATCTTTCAGGTTTCATTTTGTTTCACATTAAACCCATTTCTATTTTCAATATCAATTGCGCTTAAATCATTTCAAACGTGGATTTCTTCCTCAAACAATTTTAGCGTTTTAAGTAGGTATGGGAAGTGGCAAAGCTAGCATTTTTTTTTTTAAAAAGATGCTTGTTTTGAATTTTTTTTTTTTTTTAAAGTAGGATCTGGTAAACTGTAATGATCGTGGTTTCTTATACTTGTAACCTAGAGAAATGAAACTTATGCTTTTAACATAAGGTAAATATCTATCGTGGTTCATACGGATTACTTTGGTTTCGCAATTAAAATTTTGATCTAAAGAGATATCATCGTCGATTGTTTACGCTTCACTATGCTACTTTTCGTTGCTTCTCTAAGAGTTCTGGGTCATCTGAGCTTGTTTAGTGTTTGTATTTTCCAAAATTCAAGTGTACTTAATTTATTGTCATTTTATAATTAGAACATTTAGAAGGTTGTGGGTCTCTCTCTCTCTCTCTTTGGTTTGAAATGTGCATTTCCTCTCTGCAGTACATTCATGGCCTAGCTGCCCGAGGAGTTCATTACCTACACCGGCCAGGGCCAACACTTCAGGATCTTGGTTTCTTTCTTCTCCCAGTAAGAAAAACTTTCTTTTGATTTTTCTCTCTGCTCATCACTATTATGTGTCAAATATTAGGTGAAATGCCTTCTTATATTTGGTTTTCTTGTCCTTTTAGGAGCTTGGGCAAGATAAAGCCTACATCAGTGAGACGGTGTTCACCTGTGTCTTTTTATCATTTGTCTTGGTAAAGTTATTTTATGTTGTTAGCATTTCTTATTTTACTTTCTTCTCTATTGGTACCCATTCATTAGTTATATTCAGTTCTCACCCTTTTTTACTACACAATATTGCTGTTCTTTTATTTCAGTTCTATTAGCATCTTTTATATATCCACTTCTAACATGTGAAATTGCTATTTGCAGTGGACTTTCCATCCGTTCATTTTCAAGAGCAAAAAGATCTATACAGTTCTAGTTTGGTGCAGGGTGCTAGCATTTTTAGTTGTGAGTGCTGATGCTTAGTCTATATCTTTGTTCTGATTGTACATAAACCCAATATATGGCTTCGGTTGTGGGACTAGTTTTAGGTTCTTCCTTCTGTCAAATTACACCTATGTATGTCATCATGGTTAGTGAGAATTAACTGAAGCCTTTCGATTCTCCTATTGAATACTGAAGTCCCATTTTCATCAATAACCTGTCCATTGAAACTGAACTCAATGTTGAAGTTGTTCAACTACCTTTATTTATATGATGAATCTTGATAAATTGTGAAACCTTAAGCCATTTCTCAGTTTTTTGTTTTCTTTGTTTGTCTATTTGCTGCAGGCTTCTCAGATTCTTCGAATCATCACATTCTATTCTACTCAGCTTCCTGGTCCAAATTATCATTGCCGAGAGGTATCATCTTGAACTTCTGTGTGTACTTGCTCTTGACTTTATGATTACATTGTGAAATGGTATTCTTTTACTATTATTATCGAACATTTGTTCTCTGGGGTTATGATTTATGAACATTTTAGTAAATAATCTCTTTTTCTTTTTCTTGCAGGGATCAAAGCTTTCCAGGTTGCCAAAACCGGATAGTGTACTAGAAGTCCTCTTAATTAATTGTATATATTCTTTTTTTATTGAAAATTTCAATTAATTGCTTTTAAATATATAGATATGTTTTTTCAATAACTATTTTGGCTCATTTGCTTGTTGAATTTGCAGTTCCTCGAGGTGTAATATATGGTTGTGGTGACTTGATTTTTTCATCACACATGATCTTCACCCTGGTCTTTGTGCTTACCTATCAGAAATATGGCACACGAAGGTAAAACATGGCTTATTCATTTCACTCTTTCTAGGCATTAGCCCCAATGATAAAAGGAAAATAATGAAGGAAATTTAACAGTTAGGAACATTTTGAGATTGTTATGCCGAGTACACCATTCTTTTAACATTTCTGATTCGCAATTGCAAAATGTTTATCAGCCTGTACCCTAAGCATGTTTGATTAGTTTTCTTGTATGCACTGAATGGGAAATGAATTCTCGTTTGCTATGTTGACATGCATATGAGTAGACCATTAATTGCCTTTTGATGGTATTGTTGTATAATTTCAGGTTTATAAAGCAGTTTGCTTGGGTGGTAGCTATTATCCAAAGTCTCTTGATTGTTGCATCCCGTAAACATTACACGGTTGATGTAGTTGTTGCATGGTATGAAGTACACTTTTCAAATTTCTATTTGTCTTTACTTTTTTTTTTCAATTTATTTTGACTTAAGTATGATTTTTCTGCAGGTATACTGTTAATTTAGTGGTATTCTTCATAGACAAGAAACTGCCAGGTTAAAAATTAGAATGTTTTGATCATATCTAATTTGGTCTAGCTTTTTTATTTCTTCCACTGTTCGGGGCGCATAACTCTGTCAGTGGTTCTAACTCAAAGATATTACTGCAGAATTGCCTGACAGAACCAGTGGAAGTTCACCTCTGTTGCTGCCAATAAGCACCAAGGACAAGGATAGTAAGATCAAAGAAGAGAATCAGAAGCTTTTGAATGGGAATTCTGTAGACACTGCAGATTGGGTATAGTAATTTTATTTGTTAACTTTTTCAATATCTTCACAGTGATATCCGATTGGCGTTTATTTTTTCTTTTGTTTGTTTAGAGGCCGAGAACTCAAATTAACGGCAATGTTCTGGAAGATGTGAATGGAATGCATGTCGATAGTGCAATGAATGGTGCGTAGATGATGGAAGCTGTTATTATCATTGTAATTGCGCATCTTCCAAGACTGGTAATTTGATTTGTATTCTTAAGAAAACAGAAATCAAGTAGTGCACTTGTACATCGTGCAGTCCTTCCCTGTCTTTGGTTAAAACCATCAGCTATCATCAGCATCAACATGTAATCATGGAATTTTCCAAGTTCCAGTTCCTATTGCCACTGTCTCATGTTGATGGTACCCTTGTTTTAATGTAGCTGTTGGAATATTGATTTTTCCGTCAACAATGTCGAATGCTGAAAATATGATTGTTGTCTCTCAATGCCGAAGGCCGTTGAGATGAACTTTTAAGTTTTATTAAATCTTTGTGTTTCATTTAAAGACAGAATTGCAGGTGGGGACCTGAATCTATAATAGAACTGAAAACCCATCTAAAAAAGCTGAAAGAAGTCGTAGAAGTGGTAGGAATTGTGGTCCCTTAATGTTCATATGTTTTGAGTAGCCAGGCTTTAAAAGCTCTGATTCCTGCAACTAAAAATGGAGGAGCACATTACACTCCATTCTTTACTGATGCATGTGATCGTGACGTAGTCTAATAATGCGTATTGTCTAAACGTCCCAAGGCTGCCAGTTGTCTACCATCTGTGCACCCATTTTTTATTCGTTTAAAAGGTACAATAATGTGTGGGAAGGCTTCTTTTTTTGCCTTAAATCACTAAGTAAGCCAGGCTGCTCCTGCTTTCAAGCTCGTGAAGGAAAACCCTTTTCTTAAAACGTTCCAAATTCAATTATACTTTGGGCAATGTTTGATTGCTGCCTTCTCAGCGAATCTTTCTTTAGTGAATCCAACAATAGAGCACCCTGGCCGTGTTGAAGAGCACCAGAGCAACATGGCCTTGGATCTAGAACATTCAGAATTAAATGTCCGTATAGGACTAGGAAGGGAACGAGTCATGTCGATATGACTTCCTATTGTAAAGATCCAAGTAAAATGTTTTATGGGAAAAGATATCAATTTACAATTATACGAGTTGGTCGATAAAGAGAGTATGGAGAACAATGGCATGTCTCGCTGAGAGGCTGGGAGAAGAAGCTGGAATTTCATCTTATAGTTGCGTGTCTAAATAACGACCACTTGCTTCTTTTGCATGTCCCCCGTAATTTTCCCGGGAAAAAAAATGCCAAAAAGGGGTCCTTTTGAACCTTAACCGGGTAGTTATGCAACCACCTGTTAGTCATGGACTCTCTTGAATCTTTTGATTTATATCTTTTGCCCCATGTTGGATGAGCGTGACCAGGGCATGCTTAAATTGTAACAGGAGTTTTCTTGTTTTTGTTGTGTCTGATTTCTTCGGTCCATATCTGGATTCTATGCTTCCATTGTAGCTTAGAGATAGCAACATATACTTGTAATCGGGTATCGTACCCCTTTTTCTCAGTGACCACTGGTTAAATATGCAGTAAGCTGATAGAAATTCTGAAGTTCTAACCTCCAATTCATTCTGATAAATCCAGAAACTGGCACTGGGAATGGCCTTCGCATAATGAGTACGTTTTACAACTTTCTGATGTTCCAATAAAGAGCGCAGTGATACACTGAATAGTTTCTTTTTTCGTAGGTTAGTTGGTACTCAGTTGAAATGATACACGATCTTATAGGTCAGTGATAACCTGTAGCACAATCTCTTTAACAAGGCCGTCTGCCTCTTCTTCCATTTGTTAAGGTTTCTTGGATTGACAAATAATGGTGAATTTAGTCCATGTCACGGAAGTTATTTAGCATAATACATTGGGTTAAATAAATATTTGACCCTGTGCTTAAAATTTTTTTTGTCAAATTGGTATTTGAAATTTCGTTCTATCAAACGTATTGGTATCTAGTACTATTATCATTAGTTAACTAATGGTGTGACAATCAATCAACTAATAAGATATTAATACATGGCAAAATGCCACATCATTTTTAGCCACATCAGCATAAAATTTTATTTTTTTAATTTTTTTAAACTTTTAATGATGATATAGCATTTTTACCGTGTGTTAATATGTCATTGGTTGTTGATTATCACGTCAGCGTTTGATTCATAGTAATAGTATCAAGTACCAACATGTTTGACAGAATAAAATTTTATATACTAACTTGACAAAAAAAATTCTTTAGATACCAAATTAAAAATCAAGATAAACTATAATTACTAATTTTATATTTATCCCAAAAACATTATAATAAAAGTGAACTTTG
>JAQSVH010000014.1:11449914-11495683 GCA_029448705.1 Adansonia digitata
AAGTCACTAATTCATGACTTACTCTATGCAATTCATTTGGATAAAAAATATAAATATTTAAGTTTGATTGGATCACTCTTTTGCTGCCCGCCACCCCAACCCTTTCTTTTTTCTATTGTGAAGTTATAGTGATGAGACGAAAATATTTATTGACCTTAATTTCTTTTTATGGTTTTATTTTTATTTTTATATTTTAAAATAATATTATCTATTTAATAAATTAATAAATAAATTTCATTGTTATGTAATTTGTATGAGTTAATTAAAAAAATAAATAAATAATATTAATAGTAAAGAGAATAAAAAAATTGTTTAAAATGTTTTCTCATTTTATTATTTATTACCCACAAGATTATTATTTGATGTAAAAATATTTCAAACTTTTCAATAATTTAATTTTTTATTTTATTAAAATAAATATTTTATTTTATTTTATTAATATATTTTATTATATTATAATTATATTTAAATAAATATAATGTTATATTTTAATTACTTTTAAATATTATATCCGAATAACTATTTTCACATTATCGAAATTAATTTTAAATTCACCTTACCACGCAATTTTCGTGGTCAATCTAGCACGTCTTAGTGCTTAGCCTCTAATCAGTGCGTTTGTAGTGATAATTAATAATTAAAGAGACAACAGTATAGGAAGACTCGAAGAGTCCGCCGATGTAGACCCGCCCGATTGTAGAGGGCTGGCGCGTGGGACCCACGCCTAATACATCGGGATTCGCCCCACGGGAAGAAATGGTCTTCAAAGTCACAACAACCGGGCCCACTTTTCTAGCCAAATCCCCCGCCTATTTGCTTGACAACGCCCCCCTCCCCGCAATTTTTTTTTCTAAACCGTCCCATCTTAAAAATATATTAACGTCGATCAAAACGTTCTCCACTCTCACTCCCCTTTCCGCTCCCAAACAAAACCTTTGCTTAGCCGCGTTTTTTCTCGGTCACTCGATTGTTTCTTTCTTTATTTTGATCCATATAATAAACAAAAAAAAGTTGATTTTTTTTTTGGTTTTGTTTGAAGAAGAAGAAAGAAGAGATCGGTGATTGCTTTTTTGTGTTCAGAGAGATATCATTTGTTCTTTGTTCTCAATTTGCGGTAATTCTTAATTCTTTGCTTTGCTTTGAATCTACGTTTTTGAGTTTTGTTTGTTTTCTTTTGGTGTTCGGGATTTTCGCCGACTTACTTCTCTCTGTAATTGTGATCTTTTTTGAGATCGGCGAGTTTTTTCAAGATTTGCGTCGCTTTCCTCACCCTGCATTGCCTCCATTTCTAGCTGGTATTGACTGATTCTTTATCTTTCTTTCTTTTTCTTTTTTTTTTTTCTCTTTGATTAATTTCGCTTTACGTTTTCAGTTTTTTATAGGTAGTTAATTAATGCTCTGTTTGATTACCGAGAAACAAGAAGGAAATAAAGAACAGTAAAGAAGTATTTTTTCTTTTTGGTTGTTCAATTCATTTTGTTTTAACTGAACTTTGTAAGAGTGGAAGAAACGATGTTAACTTTTATCTTAACAGTGGAAAAAATGCGAACTCTATTTCTTGCTTTCTATTTTTTCGTAATTTTTCTCGACCGCTAAACAGAGGCTGGATTCGGTTATTCTTGATTAAGATTCATTATGGATCTGTGAGATTCTTTTGTTTTGGACTCGAACCAAATGAAGCTGGTTGTGTTTGATTGTGGATAATGTATTTTTCCATCAGAGCTTTATGCTGTCTGTTGATTGAAATAGAGAAAAATGAAACGGCGCTAAGAATTCAGAATCTTTCTTGTTTCTTTTCTATATACTGTAGATTACTGATGGACTTTCGTTTAAATGGGAAGAAAAAAAATTACAACTTTGGGACTTTTTCAATCGAAGTCATTTCTATCGATTACTTGCCCGCTGAGCTGCCATAGATTCTAATGACTGAAGCAGCACTAGTCTTTTCTAATGTTACTTTTGCTATCTTTGGATATATATTTAAATTTTCTGGCTTTGTTCCCTTGGTTTTGTGCTTGTGTTTCCATGGAGGGAAATGGACTTATATATGGGCAAGTAACAAATGATGAGCTACGATTTGTTTGACCCTGGATGATTCGGATAAGTTTTTTACTGCATTTGTTGACAGCAGATGATTAGAACAAGTTTTTGTTCAAATAGGTGTGGAGAGGAAACTTGACATGTTTTTTGTTATTGTGGCTTTTAAAAAATAGAAATAATTTTGTACATTATGTCTTATATTATATTCGGCCACAAATTCAATCAAATTGGTGAACAGCTTCTCTGAGAAACTCTCTTACTTTGCACTTTTCAGCTACGATGTCTTGGTAAGAAGCACAAGAATTCATTGCCATTTGATAGAAGGAAAGCTAATGAATAATTAGAAACTTTGAGGGACATGGGATTTGGTTCAAAGTCAGAAAGGAGTTCAAACCCCCAGCAAAATTTAAAGACAGGGAAGGAGAAAGCTCAGTTGCCTCATCCAGACCTCAGATTAAAGAATCGGGGCAAGTTAAAAGCAAAGAACGGTATTGGTCTTCCATATGGTAATCTGTCTGGTGAACTAGGAAACGACCAACTTCACAGAGCCTTGGTCCGGAAGAAACCTTCAGGGGATTACCAGGGCCAGACTCTCAAGGGCAAGCCAACAAAAGATGATGAGCTTGTCAAGTACATGTCGAACTTGCCGGGTTACCTACAGCGTGTAGACAGTGGAGAAAATCTTCAGGAGAAGGCATTGAATGTCGGGGTTCTGGATTGGGCACGTCTAGAAAAATGGAAGTACCACCGAAAGCATATCCCGACAATAACTGGCAATGATGTATCATCTACAGGCAACATTTTAACATCGAAAACAAATACCAAATTATCTACCTTTTCTAGTGCAGTTCCCAAGGTTGCCTCTGCCAATAAAAGCAAGCAACACTTTTCAACTGGCTCCAGTCTTAACTCATCTCACAAGGATGGCATTCCTCGAGGTGCAAAACCATCTACTTCAAAGGTTAGACATTATCAAGATATTGAAACTGCTTCCAAGAGCACCTTGGATCAGCAGAAGAAGACATCCAAGACGTATAAATCCTTTGGCAAAAGTTATTCAGGTGGAATTCTTGAGAAGGGGAAGAAAAAAGAATTGGATCAGAAAATCACTTCAGAAATGGGAAATATGCCATCAAACATGAGAAACCATGGGGTCTCAACTCTGCCGAAGGAAACTGGTAGTGTTTATGATAGTGGAGAAAAAAACAGAGTAAAGCAAAGGCAGGAAATTGATGTAAATAAAAAGGACTTTGATCAGAAGAATACTTTAGATTTGGAGGCTTCTTCATCCAAGTCAAGAAATTATGCAGTTTTACTGGGTTCTAGCAAAACGCTGAGTGCTGAGAGTGACAAAACTAAGGAGACCAAGAAATCAGAAATTGATCTTACACATCAGTCTTCTCCTGGTGAGCATAAGAATATTGTTCTTCTTCCAAAATCTACCCGAAATAGGTTTTTCGAAGAACCCCGAGAATCATTCGATGGGACTTTGAATGAAGCAAAACGGAATAGTTCTTCTCATGACTTCCTTCGGAAGGTTAATTCTCGGGAATTATATTCTGAAGTTCCTCATTCTTGTCCATTTCCTTTTGGAGTTGAGACGAATCCTGAAACTGACATGATGGCGCAGGGTCTGGAGCCTTCAGCTGATGCATCTCATGGGTCTGCGTTCTCAAATACCGCAGGAAATATAAGATCTCAGGGCAAGTGCTCAGCAGAGAACAAGATTAAGTCCGAGGATGCTGATGTTGAAACTTTAAAGATACTGGAAGAAGAAATGGCCGAACTGGCAACCAGTAAAAGCAGAACTAGTTCACCAAATCGTCGTTTCAGTTTCAGCTTAAGTCGTATGACTAGAAGTTTCAGTTTCAAGGAAAGTTCTGCTGTCCCACAACTGAACTCCACTTATGTTTCTGTCAGGTCCGGCCCAATTAGGTCTGATTCTTTGGGTTTTTCAGATGATGCGAACAGAGAGAAGCTTAATGGCCATAATAGAAATAGATCCAGCCCCTTAAGAAGGGTGCTAGACCCACTTCTGAAGTCCAAGGGCTTAAACTCCTTTCGTTTAACTGACGCTGTTCAGCCATCAAAAGTAAGCTCGAACTCCTTTATTCCACGGTCAGTCAATGGGAATGAATCCCTTCAGGAAGAAAAGCTTGGCCCATTTATGATTAAAGCTCTTCTGGAGGTTGCATTAAAGGACGGACTCCCACTGTTCAGATTTGTCGTCAGCAATGGCGGTAACATGCTTGCAACTACCATGACAAGTCTAGCTTCATCTGAAAAGGGGGGATCTGATCAGAATTACAAATTCTATGCGATTAGTGAAATTAAGAAGAAGAGTGGCAGCTGGATAAGTAAAGGAAACAAGGAAAAAAATCGTGGCTACATCTATACTAGTATTGGACGAATGAAGATTTCCAACTCTCATATTTTGGACTTGACTGCGGAAGACAATTGTCATCGTTACCCAGTAAGAGAGTCCGTTCTATTTAGTGTCGAGCAAAGACAAGCAGATCAAGCATTAGCAAAGTTTACACCAAATACAGAGCTTGCGGCTGTTGTCATCGAAATACCAGGTCAAACCAATGTACAGCAGGGTGATAAAGATACAATGAAGAGTGGCTTTACAGAATCTTTGGCTGCAGATGGATTCACTTGCAACTCCTTGGAAAATGCAAGCTTCAATGGTACTACCGTCATACTTCCTGGTGGTGTCCACAGCTTGCCAAACAAAGGAATACCTTCCCCATTGATTGACCGATGGAAATTCGGTGGATTATGTGACTGTGGAGGTTGGGATGTTGGCTGCAAATTACATATTCTCTCCAACCAGAATAGCGGATGCTATAAGAATTCAAGGACATGTCAAGCATGCCTGGATTCCAACCGTCTTGAACTTTATCCCCATGTATCCTCCTTTCTTTTTTTATTACCTTTCAGTTCTCCAATCTATTATAATGTTGTCTGGATATCTAAATTATTTCCTGTTTTGTACTTCATGCAGAGAGAAGCACAACAGGACATGCCTATCTTCCGCCTGGTTCCACATAAGAGTGGAATCTATGCAATCGAGTTCAGTTCATCAATCACTGCATTGCAAGCCTTCTTCATTTCTGTAACAGTTATAAGCTGTCGCAAATCCTTTGATTTGCCAGACTTAAGTAACCTGCCTGAAGGAAAAGTTACAAAGGAGACCATGGTGAATGGCAGCCTTCGGATGGAGAACAAACCAGCCATAGGAACCGTGCCTGCGAAATATGCTCCTAACCCCCCTCATTCCCCCGTTGGGAGGGTATAGTGTCAAAAACTTGGGGACCTGCTTTAGTTTTCAGGTATAGTTATCAAGTCTCAGAAGGTGCTAAAATGCTATGCCATTCATGAGACGCACAGGGAATTGGATTATAAGCTTTGGTCGACAAGGTTAATCATCATCATTATTTTGTAAGAGGTGCACATTACCAATATATCACTTGTATAAAAGAAATAATATTGGTGATTCAATATACCATTGGCTGTTTTAATCAAGTGGGTTTTTTCTTTTTTGAAGTCAAGAACAGCAGAGTCCTGCATATTACCACAAAAGTTGTAGCAACCCTTTTTTTTTTTCTATAAGTAGAACATGCATCAAGAAATGACTTGATTTAAGCAACATCCACCCAAATTGAAGGGGTGGGGAGGGGGAGGAGAGAGAACCAGACTCCTAGAAAAAAGAATAAGTTCGAAGGACGAACACTGTGTTTAACAGATGAATACCCAAAATTAGTATCTACAGAATAAGTTGACTAAAGACTGCAAAACATACTGATAATGAAGTGTGGTTCTAAAATGTAAATCGATGGTTTCACAAGTCAGCTTGAGAAGCATGGTGAATGCATATATACCATTGACCATTAATCCTCTCAAACACATTTGTTACAAACTGTGCCCCCCAACTGTTACCTTTTGTTGTCTTAACAAATTCCATGCATGTAACATACCCGAAATCTCCTTTAACATGAACCCGAACATTTTTCAGCTCAATCTCTAGTGGAAATTCGTAGTTCATCCACACAATTTCCCAGCTTTCCATTACGAAATCATAACCGGATATCCCATTCGCCGCTGGGTGCACACAACAAACATCATCTCCTTTTGCCCAAAGGTTCTGCATGGTGGCTAGATCCCCTCTCCTGAAAGCATCATAAAACCGGGAATTTGCTGCCAACACCGAAGTCTTACTATCCTCGTGTAGGACTCGAAGGTCATCCCGTATTTTTGCTGCTTCAGCATAGTTTTCTTCCTCGAGGGCAATCTGTAGGTCCCTCTGTAAGGTTTGTTCGTCCAATATGATGCTTTCAGCACTTAGGTTACCCTCAGTATCACCTTTTGCTCGACAAGGTATCGACAGTAACATATGCGGATTTTGTCTAAAGGATCCTGCACTAAATTAATCAGCAATTAGAACTGTATGAAACCCAAGTCCAACAAGGAAATGCAGGAAATTATATTGATGAAGACTAGAAAACTAAATAAAATTAAAATTCATCCAAAAAAAATATATATTGAAGAACTCATTGGAAGCCAAATATGGAATCAAAACATGGATAACCAACTTGACAATTAATTAATCTATATGAAAAAATTCAGAAAAGAATCAGAGGAAAATGTGTTTGTTCAGCTAGGCCTGGCACATATGATGAACAGATATATATTCAAATAATTGCAAAGCCAAGAAACTTACGAGGTCTTCCACTTGGACGGACATTTACCCGGAAAAAACTCAATCTTGTTCGTTCTTGAAGCCCTAGCTAAAACCACAATGCATGGCTTTGGAATTGGAAGTGGTGGAAAAAAGCAATGAAGACTCCTGAAACTACTAGTGCTTGAACATGGCATGGAATTAACATTTACCTAGAACAATTAAAAAAAAAGATTTAAGGGTTAAAAACTGAATTAAGAATATTTGCAAAAGAACAGATTTTTCCCAAAATTTTCGCGTACAAATGGGTTTTTTCATCTTTCATTATTCTAAGAAATCGTTTTTCTCAAATTTATATTGATATAAAAGGTTGAGGTTGGAACCGTATCTATAGGATTTAAATCTAAGAAATCGAACTGGGTTATTAGCATAGATTAAGCAATAAAAATTGCCCGTTTATTTAATATTAAGGAATCAAGAGCAACTAAAATTTCAGTAAAAATAGAAATTACCAAAAAAAAGATAAGATAGTAGGAGAAAATTAAACTTACATTGTAGCAAAAGCTAGATCCTTGGATAGCCATGAAAGCCAAGGTTATTTACCATAGAAAATATATTATAACACAGAGAAAAATAAGGTTTTGGGTTTTGAAGGTGAAAGGGTTTCGCTTTGATTGCCGCTCTGTCTTCCGTAAGATCACCCGACACGGCACGACAGGCTTCTGGAAGCAGAAATGGAAATTTTCATTGGTGTCTGCTGAGGGCAATTCAGGTAATATAAAAAGACAAAAATGATTATGGGCTCGTTGGTCCAGTTTGAACATAAATTCAGACATGGGCTCACTCAATTCAGGCAACTTTGATAAGTTATGGGGCATGAAATGGCAGAACCAGCTTTGAACTCACTCATTTGAATTGAAGCCTTACTCTACCTCATTTTTTGTTTGGTTTTTGTATTTTTTTTTCTTTTTTAAGGAATGTATAAAAGATTATATTATAAAATTCAGTTTGATAAAACAATGTAAATAATGTAAAATGTTAATAAAAAAACTTACATGGAATTGAGTGGCTTAAATTTGACTAATCCTAACCTAATTGTCACAGTGTGAAAGTATTGTTTTTTTTTTTTGCCCATTGAGTTATGCTTTTGTTTATAAAAAAAAATATATATATCATACGTTGAAGATGGTATGAATACTTATATATTTAATCGTAGGCTCCTTATTAAGACCACTAGACTAAGCACCTTGCAATGAAGCACGAAATGGTGAAGAAAAAGCAGAGGATGCTGACATTAGAGTGTTAGGTAATTCGAAAGGTGCTGCTCGTAGTCACAGCTCATGTATTGGGTAATTGGTACCCACACGCTGCAACAGAGACGGAGAAGTTGAAGCAACAAACAAATTAGAAATCAAGCAAAGTAACTGAGGTCCATTAAAATTTCCAGGGTCCCCCTAGGCCTAACCTAACCGTGAGGCAGGCCGGGCAGCCACCTTTCTAGTTTTTAAAAAAGCCTAGTTTAGGCCGTTGGAGTAATCAAGGCGGCAATTAGGCGTTTCATTAGGCTTTGGGTTTTCCAATGCTTAACCATCCGTTTCCCTCTGGGTTCATTTGCGTGAAAACGTAACAAACAGACAAGTCGCAATCCCTGCCCTTCTTCTAATTTGATTCTTAAAAGGGGCAAAAAAAAAAAAAAAACCCAAGCAACTCTCCGCCCTTGCTTCGGCCGTTGATTCATTCCTTTGTTTTCTTTTCTTTTTTCATCGTTTTCTGAACCCCTTAATTCGAAAATCCCACCTTGGATGTGGAGAAGGGTCGGGGCCCGTCGGCAATAACGACCATTTGACGATTCGTTCCTTCTTTGCAATTTTGCCTGCCTGCCACTATCTGGATTCTTTTATTTGAATTTGTTTATTATTTATTCGTTAATTTATCATATCAAATATATTTGTTGACTAAAGTTACTATTCCTTTCTTTTCTATTGGAATTGCCATAATTGCCCTCAACTGTCACCAACGACTAATCTTACCTTATTTCCTTCCTAACTTGGGTCAAGTTCGAATAATCTGTGCAGTCCGAGTTTAAGTTTTAATATTTTTTTAAGTTGTTATAATTTTATTTAAAATAATATTTATATTTATATTTAAATTTAATTACAAAATATATAAATATTAATAAAAAATATTTTTAATATAAAAAATAGTAATTTAAACTTAAATAGTCAAATTTGAATCTGAACTTAAAATTAAAAAAAATTTGGGTCATGGTTCAACTCAACCATGTCTATTTTTATTTACTTCTCCCAATTTTTGGTCAAATTCTTTTACTTGATAATATATACTAACTTAATGAACAATATGTGCATGTATATATATATATATATATTATAGATATAAACATGAAATTCCAAAGGAAAAAGAAAATACTCTTCTTAGTGCCCATAGCATTATTATGAAAATGTTAGTATAATAAATAAAAATTACATTTTATAGAATAAATTAATAAATTAATAAAACAGATAAATTGACCAATAACTAAAAGATATATAATTAAACAAATTTAATATAGAATTAAGCTTATGTCATTACGATGTTTAAACAACTTCACTATCCTAAATTATCAGGACCTATGAAAATTTCAAACTACCAAAATGTGTTTCTTTTTTATCCCCAATCTTTTCCATTAGATTCTTTTTCATTCATGAAAGATTTTGTTCCCAACTATTCATCATAATCGATTGACTTCCTCTCTTCAGCATTGGACTCATGGAAGATTTTCATTTAGTAAAGTTCTTGCATATTTTACAGTAATATAATTATATTTATAATATTTTACATTTGTTATGAAATTTTAAATATATTCATAAATTATTATTTTTATATTATATAATTATATTGTGTTTAAAATTTTTGTGTATTTTACAGTAATATAATTATATTTATAATAAAATTTTAAATATATTTATAAATTATTATTTTATGTTTAATATTATCGATTTTAATCAAAGAATAAAAAAATCGTATCGTTTGAGTGACCTAAATCGTAATTGTAACTTCTATAAAAGGTTGCAAGAAATAGCATGCCATAAATTAAAAAAATATACTTATAATTTTCAAATATGTTTGAACCAAGTGGTCCTTTGAGCCGTTTCAAAATATATATTATTATGTAAATTTTAATAAATAAATTAAGATAAAATATTATAGTATATGATTGCCTAGTGAGATTTTGTTTTTTGGGGGGTCAAGATTCCTTTTAAAAGATTTTTAACATGATTTTGGGGATTACGTAATTGGCACTAATTTTCGCCCTCATTTGTTGTGACCCAAAAAACAATTGAATTTAAGAAGCAAACTATCCAATGAGTCAAAAAAGGCTTAAATTAAAAAGACGGCGGATGTATCATTTTGACCAAATTCTTAAGGTTTATATATATATATATATATGTATTTATTATCATGGATTACGTCACTAGCTTATTAAGCAATAATATCAGCTATTGGAATTTAAATACAATAATTAAATTTTTTTTATTAATTTGAACTTTTAAATAATTATTTATTAAATTTTTAATTTAAATATTGATAATTATTTATTTTTAATTTCACTTTGACTTATATACAACCCATTAATTGTTCATAATTTATCATCTAATTTAATTTAATTTAACATTAACATATGTAACGAGTATTATATAATTTATTCTTACATAACTAGAAAAGTTGTGAAGGTTAACGAACTAAGGACAAATTGACAGACAGACAGACAGACATACTGGCAAAATAAGAAATCTGAGTATTTGCAGTTTGCACATTGGCACATGGATGAAACCAAAAAAGATAAAATATCAATTTATATAAAAAAAAAAAAAATTGAACCCGTCAATCAAATATTTCAAACCTGTGATGGTGCGTTAAACATGGCGTCTCCCACGTGGCTTTGTTCCCCGCCGCCCCAGCCCCCACTCCGGCCCCCTTCCTCTTTAATCATTAGTTTCATTACCCCATACTTACCATGCTAATTTAATCACCCTTCAAACTTCAAATAATCCCCCGCCCATATATATATATATATTTATGGAGGAGGTTAAGCTCGAGAATAAAGATAGAAGTGGAAGGCGTTATATTTTTAAAATTTAAATTTATTAAATATTATTTTTAAAAATATGAATATAAATTAAATAATTAAATTTTATATTTATTTGTAGTCAAGTTTTTAATGTACCTTTTTGAAAATTGATCTTTTGGAAACTTTCAAAAATTTGAAAATGTTAGAGGGACGAAGAAAACGGAGGAGGATAAGAGTCAAAGACCCACGAGCCCCTGCTTAAATCTCGTAAGCCGAGACGCTCGTGATTATCTTACCCACCGCCGTTAAGGGTATTTTAGTAAATATACACTCTAAAAGAATTCAAAATTGACCCCCCTCCCCAACAAATATTAATATATTATGTATTTCCACGGGATTGCCGGCCAAGAACGGAGGTCAGCACAGGCCTGGAAAATAAATAACCCTAACTTGTGTAGGCAAAAGTGAAAACGTAGTGTAACAAAGTTTACTGCCGCCCTTTATAATTTTTTTTAATATAAAAAAAAAGTGAATTATTTGCCCTTTTTGTCCTCATCTTTATTAATTTTTTTATCATCTTTAATTAAATTAATGTTAATTAAAAAAATTACAGTTTCTCGTTGTCTCTCGTTCGCTTTCGCAATAATAATAGCAATTACCATGAATTTTTTTTAATAATTATTTTTTAAAAATAATAATATAATGATAAAAAAATGTCTTTATAATTCTCAACTGTCTATGGTCTCTCCGTGTTGAACTCGCGTTTTAAGCAGGGGGAGAAAAAAATCAGCGAATCATAACCCAATAAAGAAGACGTACGAAGATAAACCTGCAAAAACAGATTCTCAGGAGGATTTTCTTTTCTTTTTTAAAATATAGTTTCCTTCATTAATATCGAAGCTGAAGAAGCCTTAAATTCAACCCCTTTGTTTTTTTTTTTCCCTCGTTCATTTGCTTTGTCTTTCCTTGTTTCTCGATCTTGATCGTGGACTTGTGAGTGTTTGATGATCGGTTGAATAATCGATTAAGGGGCGGCGGTTTTCAGTTGAGGTGGATTTGAAGTTGATTTGTTGGAGGAAGGAAACAGAAGCTTCAATAAATTTCGCTGACTTCATTATTACCCTTTTTTTTTAGTGGAGTTTAAGGTTTTGGTAGAAGGGGATTTTGCAGAAGATTGAGCGGTTTTCAAATTTAATGATGTTCATCTTAACTGCGGGGTTTTGAAGTGCTATGGAACTTTTATGTTACACGACAAGAAGATGACGCTTTACATTAGTCGCGAAGCTTCAAAGGTTGTTTTTTTTTTCCTCCTTATTCTTAGTTTACGAGAAATCAAAATTATCAGGGTTTTATATTTGATTGTTGTGTTTTATTTATTATTTTTTTAAATCTTTTTGTAGTTATGGAAGAGAATTTGTTCAGAGACAACTGCAGAGATCAACCTTCTTCTAGAGAACTGGAAATTCCTTCTCGCTGGTCTCATTTTTCAGGTTTTATTTTGTTCAAATTAAACCCATTGCTATTTTCAATATCTATTGATTTTGAATAATTTCAAAACGTTGATTTCTTCCCCAAGCAAATTTTTTTTTTTTAGCATTTTTAGCGGTGGATGGGTTGTGGAAAAGCTAACTTTTCTTTTTTTAATAAATAAAGATGCTTTTTCTGATGAAAAAAATGGTAGAATCTGGTAAACTGTAATGATCTTGGTTTCTTATACTTGTAACTTGGAGAAATGAAGCTTATGCTTTTAGCAGAAGATAAATCTTTAACGTGGTTCATGCCGATAACCATTGCTTTAACAATGAAATTTTTTACCTAAATGGATGTAATGGTCGATTTATTAAGCTTTAGTGTGTATTTTTCATTCTCCGACTTTGTTTAGTGTTTCATTTTCAAGAATTAAAGTATGCTTAATTAATGGTCATTTTATAACTAGACCATTTACTTGTTTTTCATCTCTGCAGTACATTCATGGTCTAGCTGCCCGAGGAGTTCATTACCTACACAGGCCAGGGCCAATACTTCAGGATCTTGGGTTCTATATTCTTCCAGTAAGAACGAGTTTTTTTTTGGCTCTTTGCTTATCTCTATTATGTGCCAATTATTTGGTCAAATGCATTCTTATATTTAGTTTTCTTGTAAATTTAGGAGCTCGGGCAAGATAAAGGTTACATCAGCGAGAGCTTGTTCACCTTTATCTTTTTATCATTTTTATTGGTAAATTTATTCTGATATTGTCCTTTTCCTTTTCTGCTTCTCTATTGATAATTCCACTCACTAGTTTTATACAGTTCTCCCTTTTTTTTTTAGTACAAGGTTATTTCAGTTCTATTAGCAACTTTTATGCTCCAGTTCTGACATGTCAATTGCAATTTGCAGTGGACTTTCCATCCTTTCATCTTCAAGAGCAAAAAGATCTACACAGTTCTTGTTTGGTGCAGGGTGCTAGCATTTTTAGTTGTGAGTACTGATGCTTAGTTTTACATGTATGTTCTGATGATGCATGCACTCAACATAAGGTCTTGTTCTAGGACTAGTTTTTAGGTTCTGTCATATTACGCCAGTGTATGTTGGATTCTCCTATTAAATTTTAGATGAATAACTCTCCTTGTTCTCTGGCTACTAATTTATGGGCTGCTAATTCAATTTGATAAGCTCATCCAACCTGGTGCAATAGCAGTCTCAAGGCTTAAGTGAGCTCATTTTCGCTTAAATATGATATCAATTACAAAAAGGCAGATGATTTTTCCTTTCTGCCTTTTCTAACCACATGCGTCTATCAATTTGAAGTACCATTTTCATCAATAATATGTCCAATAAAACTGAACTCAATGCTGAGATTGTTCAGCTACCTTTACTAATTTGGTCAATCTGGATAAACCATGAAACCTTACACATTTCCTCAGTATTTTACTAACAATTGTTTCTTTTCTTTATTTATTTATTTGCTGCAGGCTTCTCAGATTCTCCGAATTATCACATTCTATTCTACTCAGCTTCCTGGTCCAAATTATCATTGCCGAGAGGTATAGCCTTGAAATTATGGGTGTGTTTGCTCTCGACTTTATGTTTCCTTCATTTATTTATTTTTTCTGCATTGAGCATTTGTTCTGTGGGGACTAATGTAAGAGATGGAATTTGATTTTAAGATCATTTCAGTAAAGAACTCCTTTTTTTTTTTTTTTTTTTTGCAGGGTTCAAAGCTTGCCAGATTGCCAAAACCCGATGGTGTGTTAGAAGTGCTCTTAATTAATTGTACGTATTATTGTTTTGTTGAGATATTCACTTTATCGCTTTAAAGATAATAGATGTCTTTTTAATAAATATTTGGGCTCATTTGATCGTCAAATTTTCAGTTCCTCGAGGTGTAATTTATGGTTGTGGTGACTTGATTTTTTCATCACACATGATCTTCACCCTTGTCTTTGTGCTCACCTATCAGAAATATGGCACACGAAGGTAAAAGACGGCTTATTCTCTCTCTTGTTTTTAGCTATTAGCCCCAAAAAGGGAAAATAATTAATGGAAATATAACTATTGGGAACACGAAGAGATTATTGTGTTGAGTATCATTCTTATAACGTTTATGAATCACAATAGCCAAATGTTTGGATCAGGTCATGAGCAGTTCATTCTTGCTCGCTATATTGAGTTATGTATGAGTGAAAAAATTGATAGGCTTCTAATGGTATTGTTGTATGATTGCAGCTGTATAAAGCAGTTAGCTTGGTTGGTAGCTATCGTCCAAAGTCTCCTGATTGTGGCATCTCGCAAACATTACACAGTTGACGTAGTTGTTGCATGGTATATACAGTTTTGAAATTTCTATTTATAATTAAGTTTTTATTTTATTTTTTTTCAATATAGTTTGACAATGGCATGATTTTTCCGCAGGTATACTGTTAATTTAGTGGTGTTCTTCATAGACAAGAAACTGCCAGGTTTGAATGTTCTGATCTTATCTAAACTTTGGTCTACCCTTCTTTTAATTAATTCCCAATGATTGGGGCATAATCTTTGGCAGAGGTACTTACACTAAGATATTACTGCAGAATTGCCTGACAGAAGCAGTGGAAGTTTACCTCTGTTGCTACCATTGAGCACCAAAGACAAGGATGGTAAAACCAAAGAAGAGAATCACAAGCTCTTGAATGGAAATTCTGTAGATCCTGCGGATTGGGTATAGTAATTTGATTCATTAATTATTCTCCTCTTTGAATATCTTCGTGGTGATATCCAATTTGGATTGGCATTTATGTTTTTTATTTTTTATTTTTTAAAATTTGTTTAGAGGCCGAGAACTCAAGTTAATGGCAAGATTCTGGAAGATGCCAATGGAATCCATGCCGATGCTGCTATGAATGGTGCATAGATGATGGAAACTACTGTTGTCACTCTAATAGGGCTGCTTGAATCCTCACGATCTTCGATTAAAAAAGGCTTAGCTTCTTCCGAGACTGGCAAATTTGATTTGTATTCTTAAGAAAAACAGAACTTGAGTAGTGCACTTGTAAATTGTGCAGTCCTTCAAGGTGTCTTGGTTTAAAACTATAAAAAATCCATCATCGGCATCAACATCAACATGTATCATGGAATTTTCCAGGTTCCTATTGCTGCTGTCGTTCTCTTTCTCATGTTGATAATGTCGAATGGTGAAATATAAATGTTTGTCTCTGAATGCCGAAGGCCATTGAGATAAAATACTTATTTAAGTGACTCAAAAATCTTTATATTTCATTTCAAGACATTGCAGGTGGGGATTTCAGTCTTAATATAACTGAAAACCTGACTAGAAGTTGAAAGCCAATGATGGAAGGTCTCAGAATTTATAGTAGAAGGGCTAGGAACTGTGGCCTCTTAATATTCATATATAGCGGTAGCCTGGCTTTCAAAATGCCGATTCTGCAATTAAAATGATCGATGATGCAATGGCAGGATCCAGTCTAATGCTCATTGTCTAAAGATATATTAATTTTGAGATATATATTCGTATAATGTCGTATCTTAATTACTTTATGTATGTTACATTTATGTAATAATCTACAAGCTTGGCAGCCTCTTTTTATATGTTTGGAAGTCGCAGTAAAATGTATTAACTAAAGCCAGGCTGCTTCAGCTCTCATGCTTGTCTTAGAAAACCTTTGCTTAAAATGTTCCAATTATATTTTCGGCAATGTTCTTAACTGCTGCACATTTCAGCCAACGAATCTTAATAGAGTAAATGTTGAGTCTTAATCATTCTCATTCATACTGTGAAATTCATAAATGGTAACAATAAATATGCTGACTATTACCAGCCAGCTCAGTGAAGAGAATGTGAAGCCGAAAATGACTAGAATCCAACATCGGTGCTAGATTATTATTATTATTATTTTTTTTGGGGGGGTTGGGGGGGGGGGAAGGGGGTGATTTTAGACCCCATTTCAACTGCAACGTCGTATGGCCATGGGCCATGGCTCTGGACCGAATACATTCCCATTTAAGTAACCGTCGGTACAAGGAGCTCTAATGTCACTAACTTTGTCAGAACAAAGGTATATTTGTAGTAGGATCCATCCAATGTTATCACTTAACGTCATCAGAAGCAGTTAAACAAAAAGAAGGGTGTGTGTGTATATATATATATATATATTTTTTTTTTCTTTTCTTTTCTCTATATTATCTATTGTATTTGTATGATCGTTTTCTTTTGTTGCATCCATACTAAGTTCCAAGGATATGGGCAGTATAAACGGCTAGCCTTTTTTGCCCATATTGGTTCTCTTTGGAGTGTGCTTGAGTCGACAACTTGATAGCAAAAGAGGTCCACATAATTCTTCGGTTATCTTGCAAGCAAGGGCAACTGGTCGAATGGCGCCCCACCTGTGGGGGATGACCAGAAAAGCGATGCTGGCGCAATTCAAGCTGTGAAAGTTGGTCAATAAAGAGAAGATTATGGATAACAATAGCATGTTTGATTGAGTGTCTTGAGGCCATGAGAGAAAGAATGCTGCAATTTCATCATTGTAGGTTGTTGCATGTCTGAATAACAACCACTTTCTCCTTCTGCATGCCCTCCTTTCTTTTCTAATTCCCCCCTGTAAAAAGCCAAAAAAAAGGCTCCTCTTGAACCCTAAGTGGTGGTACTAATTATGTCACCACCTGTCAGACATGAACTCTCTTGATTCTTGCTGCATGAGTGTGACCACGGCATGCTTAAATTGCAATAAATATTTTTAAGAATTTGCTGGATCTGATTTCTTGGGGGCCCATTTCTTGATTTTATGCTTCCATTTTAGCCTAGAGATATCTACATATACTTGTTAAATTTGCAGTAAACAGATAGAAATTCTGAAGTTGTAACTTCCAATTCGTTCTGATAAGTTCAGAAAAGGGCAATGGGAAAAGAATATTTGCTCATTTAACCTTCAACAACTTTTCATTTTACCAACGAAAGAAAATATAAAAAAAAGAAGCTTTTTCTTCCATTTTCTTCCTTTCCTTTCTCTTTTACCAAACACAGATTTAATGTTTGTTGGAACTCTTTGACATGGTACATTTATACTTTATAGGTAGGCTATAAACCTGCAATGCAATCTTTTCAAAAAGCCATCTGCCTTTTCTTCCATTGATTTAGGCTTCTTGGATTGACTTTATTGGAATTCCATCCTGCTTTTAATTTTTTTTAAGGGAAGTTGATGAGTCAAATTAAACGACAACTTGGCTTTATTGTCAATGATCACAGGCTTTCCCACCATTTCCTGTTGTCTACTTACCATGCTTCTCATCCCTGTCATCAATGACGTCTCCATAATTTCAACTTTTTCTTGAAGAAATCGTTTTACTACAAGATTAGTAGTAACTATCCGGTCCCAGATGGCCATGCTCTTGGTAATAGTCGTAAAACACAATTCTTGCTTCATGGTGGATTTGTCGCGCAAAACGTGATACTTAAAAGAACTTGCGGAAGACCAATGCATGTTCATCAATTTTCCTCCCACATAATTTATCACATTTTCAACAAATCAAGCATGAACTTTGAAACCAGATTGCCTGTTCTCCTTCTTGTTTTTAATTCTTTACCCAATATCTTTTTGAGCCAAAACCGGAAACATGAGGAAAAATAATGAATTGGTCCCTGTCGGGGAAGATAGATGCTTGACAAACTTGGACAGTAATCTGATAAAGACATAAACACAAATGAAAGTTAATATACTTTTAAGATGATAAAATTTTTAATGCAACTTTACCAAATCTAAGACCAAACTGACACTAAAAGGCACAAATCTGCTTCCCACGTCAGTGATTTGCTTGACATATGACCAAACTAAAACTATTCAACCCTTGATCTTATCCACTTTTACCACCACGCGGTTCGGTTTTCATTGAATTCCTCCAAAGGGCCAAGGGAAAAAAAAAAAAAAGAGAGAAAATCAGGAGACCCTCGACCAAACCATATCATATTTTCCACCTACAAAGTTTGAAAAGAGAATGAAAGAGGGAAAGGAAACTAAAATGATGACGTTGCAGCAAAAGCTGAAAAGTGAAAATTCAGAATAAAAAAAGTAGAGCTTTTTAGGATTGGTTGGATAAAGACTTAAATTTCAACAAATTTTAAGTAGTAAAATTTCCCATTTTTACAGTTAAGAGAGGGAAAAACGTACTACTAAAGCTGAACCCGAATATACACTGGGATAAAAGAAAAGTTTGGATTCACGACGATCAGAGTTCCGGATTGTAGCAGCAATGTACGGAGTCTGATCATTTGACTTGCCTTTGGTTCTTCGTCGTTTGATTGTTTGACTTGAAAAAGGAAAAATGGGAGCACGTTGTTCTAAATTCTCTATCTGCTGGTTTCAGTCTCACCTTAAAGCTTCCGTCCTCGAATCCTCCGATCTCGGTAGTACTCTTTTGTTTTCAGTTTCTCCTTCTTGTTTAAAAAAATGTTCTACCTGTCTTTTGAGTAAAATTGTAGTTGACTGCAGAGAATGGGGGCAAAGCTGAGAAGAATACATGGCCGAGTTTCTGTGAGTTTAGCTTGGAGCAACTGAAAGCTGCTACCTCTGGGTTTTCCTCCGACAACATAGTGTCGGAGCACGGTGAAAAAGCTCCTAATGTTGTTTACAAAGGGAAGCTCGATAATGACCGTTGGATCGCCGTTAAACGGTTTAACAAGTTCGCGTGGCCCGATTCTCGCCAGTTCCTCGTCCGTTTTATTCAATCCCCCTCGCTCACCACTTCATTTTGTTTTCTAATGCTTTTAGTTATTAGACTAAGATTGCATTGAAAAATGTCATGTTTTAGGAGGAAGCCAGAGCTGTCGGGAGTTTAAGGAGTGAGCGGTTGGCAAATCTGATTGGTTGTTGTTGTGAAGGCGATGAGAGATTATTGGTCGCCGAGTTTATGCCCAATGAAACGTTGGCTAAGCATCTTTTTCACTGTAAGCTATACTTTTGTTTTCATATTGTGAAGGTGATAGCTCGGTCATGGCTCACAGTGACATTTGGAATTAAAAGTTAAAGAAACTGAATTTGTGGGTTGAATTTTTCAGGGGAAAATCAGCCAATGAAATGGGCAATGAGGTTGAGGGTGGCACTGTACTTGGCTCAAGCTTTGGAGTATTGTAGCAGTAGAGGAAGAGCTTTGTACCATGATCTCAATGCTTATAGGATTTTGTTTGACAATGTAATAACCAACTTTCATGAAGATTTTGCTTGTGAAATCAAATGACCTTTTTTAGCCATTTTGAGTTTTGATCCTTATTTCTGAATTAGTGTTTTTTTTTTTTTTTTTTTTGTGCCAGGATGGTAATCCCAGGTTGTCTTGTTTTGGGCTCATGAAGAATAGCAGAGATGGCAAGAGTTATAGTACAAACTTAGCTTTCACCCCTCCAGAATACTTGAGAACAGGTTACACATGTTCAAACTATTCATTTATTCTGTAACTTAAGAAACGTATTACTTTGAATCTAAACTCAAAGTCTGGAGATGTGCCTCTTTGCCAGGCAGAGTGACGCCGGAAAGTGTTGTGTATAGCTTCGGAACCTTGCTGCTAGATCTTATGAGTGGCAAACATATTCCTCCCAGCCATGTAAATTCTCTTTGTCACATAATAATTTTTATTGCAATTAGGATCTTTGTGTTAGTGAAGTTTTCATTGCAAGAGAAAGCATGGGCATATGAACTTAATAATTAGTGTTGCAGTCTTATTGTGAATCTGGATGTACCGATAATTAGTTATTGAATTAGTCTTTACTGTTATTTCTGCTTCATGATTTGATTTTTTAGGAGTTAGCATTTTTCCTATATCAAAGCTGCTGTAATAACTGCATGCTGGAGTGATTTTATGAGATGCTGTGGCTTTAATGATAATTGTTGCAACTTGTTTATGGTCTAAAAGTTTTGAAATGAAAATATGATGTCAGACATATGCTGATGACTTCAGTGTATCTGAGTTGAATTAATCCATGGCATTTATGTCTGCCTGCTTTGTTTGTAGGCACTTGACTTGATCCGTGGCAAGAATTTTCTCATGCTGATGGATTCTGCTTTGGAGGGCCATTTCTCTAATGATGATGGAACAGAATTAGTGCGGTTAGCTTCTCGCTGTTTGCAGTATGAAGCTCGTGAAAGGCCAAATGTGAAGTCACTTGTCATATCTCTCTTGTCAGTTCAAAAGGAAGCAGAGGTACGTATAATTGCTGATTGAATTGACTATTGCAAGTTCATAACCTCTCGCTGTTTTTTTGTGTAGTTTGATATCTTCCCAAATCCCGACTTTTAAGCTTTCTTTCATAAAACATTTAGCCATTTTAAAACTATAATCATATTTTATACCTATATACACTTCTTCACAACGTCCTTCATTATTACGGATTATCTTTTGAAAACACTGTTAAATTTCTCATTAGATGGAGTTTTGCTAGGTACCATCATATGTGTTGATGGGTATTCCACATGGAGCTGCTTCTTCAAAACAGCCATTGTCATTGACACCTTTTGGGGAGGCTTGCTTAAGGATAGATCTGACTGCTATACACGAAATATTGGAGAAGATGGGATACAAAGATGATGAGGGAATTGCTAATGAGGTTAGATACTCCATCCTCGATGTTCTATTTTTATGAGGTGGAAAATTTCTTGTATTGTAAGTCATTTTCGTCATAACTTGTTTTCTCTCTTAAAATTTAACTAATAGTAGGAGGTACTTTAATTCTGACTTTCTTTTTCTTGAACCGGCTGACGAAGAAATGCTATGGAATTACAGAATTAGTCCACGAGTCATAAACAATTTTTCTGCAAAATGTTTAACAGCAGAGTCTCAATTCACTACCCAATTATTTGGCGAAATCTATATTTTATGGCTTAAGGGGGAAAAGATCATTTTGTCTGCTTTGATTATTTTCAGCTATCATGTAATTTGCATCCAATTCATTTTTTTTTTCTGGTCCCTTTCAGCTTTCTTTCCAAATGTGGACTAGCCAAATGCAGGAAACCTTGAACTCTAAGAAACATGGAGATACTGCTTTTCGAGCTAAGGACTTCGCAAGTGCGATTGATTATTACACACAGGTGAGTTCCCAATTTGCAAATCTATAGTGCTTTGTGATTCTTGTAGTATAACATGCTGAGTTTAGACTGCCTATATGACTGCTTATTGAAATAATTGACACCATGGTTACAAATGCTAGGAAACAAGAAAATATGGGTTTTGATAATTAAAGGTTAGACAGGAAAGGAATAGCTCAAATCAATATATTAAGAAACGAAAAAGGCCACATATATTTTCCTGGAAAACAATCAGGATTTGGCTGTTTGGGTGGGGGTGAAGAACTTGATTTATGTTTTCCAAAAATAGAGAAAGTTCTTTATAAGTTTGTATAAACTTCTTAGGTTTGCCACATGTGCACAACCTAATTTTCTTCTGAAAATTTATTGCTAGCATACATTGAAATCTAGTGCCACTTTGAAGTCGACCACTATTTGTTCGATTCGGTTTTGGACAAAAGTCTCATTTGATGTCTGCAGTATTTTGATTTTTTAAAAACCAAACCCGAATTCCATCGTTTTGGATTGGTTCCAAATCGAAAACGATTTGTACTGAACCAAACGTCATTATTTCAATTGGTTTTTGATTTTCTTGGTTTTTTTTCTCAGCATTAACCATTAGTGCATTAATATGCCATAAATGAAAGATTTTTGATGGTTTAAACAGCATGATACATATATATATATATATAGATATAGATATATAGATATATGGACTCAAGATCTTGTCTGTGTTATGTAGTTCATTGATGGGGGGACCATAGTGTCACCAACCGTCTATTCCAGACGCTGCTTGTCTTATTTGATGAATGATAGGCCACAAGAGGCCCTTGGGGATGCGATGCAAGCGCAGGTGGTGTCGCCCGAGTGGCCCACTGCTTTGTATTTACAAGCGGCTTGCCTGTTTAGGCTAGGGATGGAAAGTGACGCCCAAGAAACCCTCAAAGATGGCACCAACTTGGAAGCCAAAAGGATCAAAAACTGAGAATTGTATAGCTTTTCAAATTGCTTTATTTTTTTTTTCTCCGATTAGTTTTTCTTTAGGCTCTTGTATTTATTCTGGGCTTTCGCTGCATTGCAGAATTCTTCAATATTTATTGTTTGGTTTTGGTATTTATTTTAACGTTTGTTCAACCTCCTACGGAGGACCGTTTCAGACTTTGATTCATATCTTATTTGCCCCTGTAGACGACAATTTTGACAATGGCGCAATAATTGTTACAACCTAATAGCAGACCTGCAAGTCAAGATGGTTAGCTTAGGTTAGGTTCTATAAGACAGCTACTTCAATAATTTTGAAAGCCCTAGCAATGCCTAAGAACTTTCAGCCAAGTGAACAAAAATAATAATAATAATAATAACACCCACCATAAAGAAAAGGGCCATCTCACTGATCGTATATGGAAAGTAAAACTTTGTTAAAATTTTCCCATCATAAAGACATATGGTATTTTCTTGGAACCACGATCCATAGAGCAAAGAAAATCCACTAGGACAATCGGTAATATAACCATCAAGAGCTCTTCTAAAATCAGATATAATGGTTTTTAGAAGTATAAAATACTAGAGCAAGACAGCAGCTGTGGTAACTGTGATGAATGTGCATATATTACATAGATATTACAAGCTTTCTACACGTATGAAGAAGAAAGGCGGATATAATATGTATTTAACCATCACGAGGCTCTAGGGTTCTAGGCTATCCATTACTCGTCATCAAAGCAACAATTTTCCACAGGCTTCTTTACGGTAATTCCGTTTCTTTATTTTGTCATTTCTTTCAATTTTGTTCAATGACGGTAAGAAGCTTAGGATGATGGCACATTGAAGTGAAAGAGCCATGATATGACAAATGCAAATACCATGCAAGCAAGGAGAAAATTGAGGAAGCGATGGCCATGCCAGAAGATTCGAGAGTTTGTATAGGGTGCTGCCCCTGGGACTGCAGCCGTTGTGGTGGAACTGTTGGTCTCGTTCGATTGCTCTGTTGAATCAATGTCATTGACTCCAAATACATTGCGTGCAATAGAATGGCAAATTTCACAGGTCCTAAAAAAAAAAAAAAGCAGATGGAGTGAGTACATTGAGAGGTATGATAATTCACAAAAGAAAATTTCCATTATTTAGTGTGAGGACGGCAAGGATATTGTTTAATGATGTTCAATGAATAACGCACCAAACGGCATTGCTGACTTAATGATTCAATACACAATCATTACACCCTGCATTTTAGTTAAAAGTTAAAGCCACTACGTATATAAACACACATGAATAAAAGAATCTATTTATCATAAAAATTATCATTAAGTCATCGGTAATGATTTTAACTTTATTCATAGTTTTAACGGTTGCACATTAACTCAGATATCATAGCTGACATTCTTCACCTATTCCAAACGTCACTTTACCTTTGTCTGCAATCACATCAGAAAACGCACTAATGTTAGGGATGCATGAAATATCAGATGAAAACAACCTTATTTGTTTGCAACATATAAGATGAAAACCTTGTAAATTCTTAGCCAAAACTAGTAAATTTAATTAATACAATGTTTTTGTATTTTGAGCACAATCGTATAAACTTTTAAACAGCTTCAATTCCAATCTACTAAATAATCCAGGTCAATGATCAGGGCTAAATGTGGTCAACCACTTAACAGGACTGTTAGATGGTTCGATAGTGCTATCAAACACCACTAAGCCGACCGGGATTGTGGTAGTCATTAATTCACTGAAACATGACACCAATCTAGATATGCATGAAGTGCAGAACATGGCAATGCAAAATCTGTTAAAAGTTTAGAATCACAGCCGGAATCAGGGAACTTCTAGCACCAATGGTTTGGTACCTAAAATATCAGTAATCCCTAATCATGTCAAGTAAGAAATCTGAAATTTGTAATTGCCAATTAAAAATTCCCAAAGTACTGCCCCATCAGCAAGTAATAATCTTTCAACCAAAGATTGGAAGAATGCATCAATAAAGGTCAAATCCCCACTTTCCGACAAGCAAAGAGAACATGAAAAAAGATAGAGAGATTCCTAAGCCTCAAAAAAGCACATAACATCAAAGAATTATCAGTGTCGTTCTACATATCATGAGGAGTCCTTAATGCTTAAGCCTTTAGCTTTACTTTTAAATTCTATAAACCTCCTTTATAAATGTAATATCCATCCCACTTTCTTTTCCATTAAGCAAATTTCTCTTTGTCAAATGCATATTTTCACCTTTATCACTTACTTTAACAAGGATTGTAAAACCGACATCTAAAATAATAAACTTTTTAACTTTTTGTTAACTTTAGTGGGTAGTTTATTACAATCACTCCCTTAAGTATATACAAATAGAAAACTGTAAAACATTATCAAGATAGAGTAAGTCCCAAGTCCAAGCAATCATCAAAATAACCATACATACAAATCACAATTATGATCCAAGAAAAAGATGGTTTTCACTAAAAAGTTAATAATGTTAAGAACATACCAACAGGACCATCTAGAATTTTAGCTAGATGCCAAAAGTAAACATAAAAATTGAACTAAAAAAAATGGGTTAGAATTGTTTATACTTACTTATTTCCTCTGATCTTAAACCATGCCTCAGCACACTGTTTATGAGCAGCGGCAAGATCATCCTTACAAGAACAACCCAATTCAATGGGAACGCCTGATTCATGGCTGTTGCTTTCCAAACCCAAATGGCAAATTCTACAGTCTTTCTCAACTTTCGCCAAATGCACCTTGATTTCAGGAACTACACTTTGAATCTCAACCTCCACTGAACAATCAGAGGCTGACGACGCCCTCCTGGAATCCGGCACGTCGTCGCCGCCAATCTCTCCTTCAGAAGCGCAGGCAAAGCTGCACTCATCGTAAGAAACACCTGTAGTAGAATAAAACTGAGAGTAGCAAGAACCATCGTCGGCGTCCGAGAAGTAGACGCTGGCGTCGCTAGCGCTGACGTCACTCCGGTTCCGGCCGTGAGTTCCCTGTTCTAAATCGATGTGTGATATCTCTAATGATGACATTTTGGAAAGACCCGGAAGCTGAAACTTGAAGTTGAAGCTCTGTAAAAGCATTAACAGGCTTAAAGTTTCAAGATTTGAGGATTTATACTTAATAGTCTCAAAGTCTCAGGCTTTGAGAGGGGTTTTTAACATAGTTCGTATGAAATGTGAGAATTAAAAAGGTTACTATTGGATTAGGTGACCCTTTACCTCCATTAACGTTTCACTAAGAAAACTTACAAAATGGAAAAAAGAAAACAAAAATAACGGAATTGATCACCCCAAAACAAGGAGTGACCCAAAGAACCAAAAGGTGAAAACATAGCAAGATTTACAGATTCATGGATCCTCACTCAAGAAAAATGCATTGAAACAACAAGAGAGAGAAGGAGAAGCTCAAAGAGAAGAAGAGGCTGTCAAAGCCAAAGAGACTCATGCTCTTGTTAGAAGCGTTGAAACGCAGACATGCACTGCAAAGAAGAACAGAAACGTACAGTCAGTGCGCAGAGAACTGAGAAGAGATTTCCTTTATTTTTCTTTTACATTATTAGACAAATTAAAAAAAAAAGAATAAGAAAAAGCAAGACAGAGAAACGAAGTTGTTGGAAGATTTGGTGTTTGGTACTCTGGGATCTCTGGCCTAAGCAGATTCTGTACGTCCGATGGTATCAATATAGTGTTGTGTGAATCTGCAAGTTAATCGGACCGTCGAGATTTGAGGTAGGCATACTCCTTCAAAGAGAACGATCCTTCTACCACAAAATAGAATTTATTTTCGAGGTTAACAACAAATTTACATGTCGGGAAATAGCCTCTTTTACTGGATTTTGGCTTGCCTTCAATTAAACAAAAGAGATTTTTTTAGCATTTAATACTCGGTTTTAAAGCTGAAAGCTTTCGGTTAGTGGATAAGCGCCAGTTTTAAACTTCTTTAACTTGCTATTGTTTCTTAATTGGCCTAATAAGTTATTCATCACTTTCTGCACTTACAAAGTAATAAAAATAGTTAATTGGGGTTTAAACCAACTTTAACTCCATTACTTTCCATCTCTAAGTTCTGTGCATAGATTGGACTTAACTTTGAACGATGATCACATTAAGCAAAGGGAAAACAGTGAGGATGATTTAATGTATCAAAGGGTGGATAGGGTAACTCTTCATGGAGATTGATAAACAAGCGAAACGTCTGATAAAAGTAAGAAGCATCTGAGAGAGTTTCAAAGCTGTTTGACCGGCAGTGGACCACCTCAGGCCCAGTTACATATATATATATATATATATATATGATCTGTTTTTGCGTGAAAAACACAAAAGCTAGTAAATGAAATTTAGGATGTTTATTTTATTTAAGTTTATACCAGTGAAAAGGAATTGAGGAACAAAGAAAAATGAAAACCAGAGAAAAAGAAAGAAAACAAGAGAGAAAATTCCAAATGAAAGAGTTTTGCAATAAAGCCAACTTCTTAATGTAATGGCAATAAGAAAGTTATGATAAAGATAGGACTAAATACTGGCCTTTTACATATATTCATACGCATGCAATTTTCTTTATTGTTTTTTCTTGCATTTATTTAAAAAAATCGTTTTTTGATACAATAAGATAAAACTTTTAACTCCATAATTAGAATTAAAATCTTGACAACATGTTCTATTAATTTCGTTTATAAAATTTATAATTATAATTGAAGTAGAAGAGGTCATTTCTATTTGTTTCTGATGAAAAAGGAATATAAAAACAAGTAATATAGTTATATATAATTACATTGGAGTTGAATTGAATAATATGAACATTAGACCATGCTTCATTTATTGGGAATTACTAATGTAATTGTGGGAAAGATTTGGGTGCAAAAGGACTTGAGAATCTCTTGAAAATGAAGAGGTGCCTGCTTTGGATCCAAAGCCACATGTTTTATTAGCAATTTAAGGCAAAATAGGCTAAGTACAAAATTGCAATTTAGGAAGAGGTTGAAAGGACCTTTTTATTCTTCTTATGTTTTTCAGCCGACGATGAAAATTATTTGCAATCAACAACTCCACACACAAAAAAAAAAAAAAAAATCACAAGCTAAAAACTGTTTTGGATCGCTTTCAAAGCATCAAAGTTGAACCATTTTTTCCCCACTCTCCCTCCCATTCCCACTTCCTCCATTGCCATTTCACATCGAGAACCAAAGTGGAGTAAGTGAAACTGTGGAAGTGGTGGGGCTGGTAACCCCTTTTTTTTTTTTTTGGTTGAATCTGCCATCTTCGTTTTTCCTAATGCTTTCTTTTTTCAGGAATATGTAGTTTCTTTTTAAGCTGTTAAAAGAAGACAAGCATCTAAGTTAAAGATCAATTAGCAAATGAACAAAAAATTCTCGAGTTCTAAAAATCAATAAATTATAACTCGAGTTGTACCTCAATAGTTTAGAGATTATCTTAGGTGAGTCTGCCTGTATGAACACCTGTCTTGATTTTTGTTTTTGATGAATCTATTTTTCTTAAAGGTATCGCTTGGTGTTTCGGTTGAAACTCAGAGTGGTTAATCCATCAAGTTTATGGGGTCTACTTGCGTTTGTTCACCATATTTTGATGTCTTTAGATTCGAACTTTGCTAGTGAAGTTTCATGGGTTTGGTCTTTTAAAATAGGCAAATATTCAATTCATCTTGTTTGAAAAAAATTAAACAAGGGATCCCTTCAGTGCATAAAGTTATCTTTCTATTCATAAACCAACCGAATTGGCACGATAATGGACTGATGGATATTTCTGAGTTAGGCACCACATGGTGATATTCCACATTTGGTTTCGATCAGAAAGCAGCTCTGTAAATGCAATGCCACATGTTTCTCGTTCAGGCAGCCCCTAGTACGTGTCTTTTTCAGGAATTTGAATCCAGGAAAGATTAAAAGCAGTTTTTTTTTTTTTAATTTTTAAGGGTTTTGAATCACTGAAACCTGAAGGGATACATCAACTTGTTTCTTTCACTAACGATGGGGCACTCATTATTTGTGAAACTAGATGTCTTCCACTAGTTTATATCAGCATCATTCCCAGATTTTAAGCCATTTCACTCTGATTTGCTACCAAAAGAAAATAAAAATAATCGGCCTTTATTACCTGCTTGAATCTAATAGAAATAAATATCAAGGCAGCTGCTGTTCTACTTCTGAGTCGAACAAATGAAACTTTATTTAAGCTTTGTCCCACGTTACTGTTTGGCATCAAAGGTCATTCAGGCACAAAACACGACCAATTCACCTAAAAATACCACCCTCTTATCATATCCCATGTTCTCATCAACGTTCTGCTATCCTAAATAGTATTTACTTGCATTCTAACCAAATAGTTCTAGTTCATTATGAATCATATCTAGATGTTTTTCCCCGCTAGACTTCATCTTAGGAAAGGCCATGCCTTTGCCACATGCTAGTCATCAGCCAATGAGTTCTTTGGGCCGGCTTAAGTATCACAGAACTCCTCCTTAACAGGCAAATATCACAAAGATATGCTGCATATTGAGATTGTTTTGACGCTCTCGAAACAAACTACACTAGATCTAAAGTCATACTCAACAGAAAGATGATTAATGAAATTTCAATTTTTCAAGATAATGGTAAAAATAAGATTATAAGGCCAATGTGGATGCTAAGGAAAACTTCAATAACAACTACATACACAACAAAAAAAGATTACTATGTAAACAATATTTCCAAACTTCGTCATCAATTCATGCCGGTACATGGATGTCAACGGGCCTTGTTTGTAAAATGAATACGTAAACAAGCTCCCCTGTATCAAACTTATCAACCACTATGTCTATTTAAGCATCTAGGTCAAGCATTGCAATGAAAATGAAACAATGAAGCCCTTCTTATAGTTCAGTACCGTAAGGGTTTTAATTTAAACACAGAAGAAATCAGGATCCCATTCCAGGGTCACTCCCAAGCTAATTCAGAAGCCTCGAATACCATTCTTCATCATTTTTCTAACCGCCCTCTATGCTTCTGCACAATGATACATACCAAGACCAATGCAATGTCTCAACGTAGAAGTACAATGGCTTCATATTCTATGTTGACAGCAGTTTGGTCATAGCGCCCATTAACTTGCTGTTTCCCTCTTCAGTACGTAAATGATCACTCATTTGGCTCTCCTGGAAATGCCCCACGTGACCAGCTGCATCATCCATTGCTCTGGCGCTGTTATTTACCAATCCACTTTTCAGCCAAGCAAGGCTACTTATATCAGTGGCTATTGCAGCCAATTCATAATTTGGAAAAGATGGAGGTTCTGAAAATTCCACAAATTCTGGCCCCAGCAAAGACTTATTTTGACCATTTTGAGTTTCACAACAAGCATGACCGCACTGTAGAGGTACTAAACGATCAGTATAAACTCCTTCCAGCAATTTGCGTATTTCAACATCTGGCTTTGATGCCTGAATGGAATGCCCCAGCACTGGAACCGGCCTTGAACATGGTGAAACAAATTCTGCTGTATCCACGTTATTATGAACATTAACAGCACTGATACGGGCTACAGGACGGAAAAGAGTAGGTGCTTCAATTGATTCATGGCTAGATCGACTCCCTGCTAGTGCTTTGCCCTTTAATTGATTATCTAACTTTTCCAAAGAGCTTACATCTTTTCCTTCCAGTGATCTGAATGAACTGTCCTCTGCACATGACAGAGTTTCTTCAGATGATGCCTTGTTTTTGTCCAAGCCAGCATCTTCCACCATATTTACAGATTCTGATTTTATTCTACCAAGCTCGGTGTACCGACGCCGCAAGGTGGAATTCCAATGGTTTTTTATAGCATTATCTGTTCTTCCAGGTAGAAGCCTTGCAATCACTGCCCATTTGTTCCCATGTACTGCATGTGCTGAAATTATCATCCGATCCTCCTCATCTGCAGCAAACATGATAATCAGCTCAATTTATCAGAAAGAACTAAATACATTCTTGTTAAACTTAATGTTAATAAACCTAAATGCACCAACCAGCTATAGAAATGCATAGATATGTTTACAGGGTAAAAAGATTGATGAACGGAAAGTTACAAGCTAATACTGGCTGCTGCCCTGAACTTATACGGATACCACCATGAGCAGAATGTGCTTTGACTTAAAGATAAGTGTGATATGAAGATAACTTTGCCCTTATTGCTACCTTCCTATAAGTATTGACACTTCGAAAATCACGAGCAGTTTCTCTAATGCTTCCCAGAATTACTCCCATTTCTGAACAATTAGGCTCCTGCCTAATTTCCACAAGAAATATGTGATTCAAGCTTCTACATAGCAAAAGCTAGTTACTTTGTTTCATTTTCAACATCAACATCTCTATTCCTCCCAAACATATCCCTAAAATTCACGAAAAATAGAGTTCAGCATTGAGAAATTTTGGGTAATTGATATGATTGATCACTCAAAGCACATTCTTAAAAGATTGTAGTTTCTAAACACACAAAAACCATATTACTTTTTGCTAACAATTAGATGACATAGCTTGAACTTTCAAAAAACAAAGTACTCTAAACTTCAAATCTAACATGCAAAAACATCCAAGCAACTCCCAAAAATGAAGAAAAATGGATGACCACATTGACAGATTAAAAAAAAATTAATAAAGGTATAGACTTTGTACCAGTGAACGGCTTGCGCTTAACGGCCGGGTCAAGCTGATTACACCAACGAAGCCGACACGACTTGCCAGAACGACCGGCGATCCCGCGAGCAATCAAGCTCCAATTCCTCGCCCCGAACTTGCTCACAAGTTCACTCAGTATAGCATCTTCCTCTGGCGACCAAGGCCCCTTCACTCGCTGTTTACGCGTTCGCCCTCCGACCGCCGAATCGTTGCGGCTTCCGCAATCGCCCCCTTCTTCAGCGGCTTCGCCGCCATCTAGGGGTGGTGGTGATGGGACGTTGATCTCGGTAACAGTCGTGCCGCTTCCCTTTTCAACAGCTTCCATTTCCGTTTCCACTTAGCGTAAGAGTGAAGACAGTCTCCCGAGTATCAGACTTTAACGGCAAAAGAGTTCTTGATGCGTGGGGAATGAAAGACAACTTGAAGTGAGATTTACTCGGGCAAGTGTTGTTGGGGGAGTCCTTCTTACTTGACGGTTTTGTCCTCGAACTTTTTGTCTCTTGATGGATTCGTCCTCTACCTTCGATTCACTATCAGTATCAAACTAGAATTTTAAATTTATTTTTTCTCTCAATTGCTCGTCAATTTAGAAATCTCTAATGATGAAGCAACGTTTTACGTTTTAAAAAATATACTATAATATAGCATTTACTTTAAAAAATTAGATTTATTTCATATTTTAAGAAATATAGTTAATGATTGAATTTCCTTTATATTATAACATGCTTAATTCCATTTTAATCGCTTTGAAAAGTGGAGGGGCGGTTTGTCATTTCACGTCTGATCAAATTCAGACACTTCATAGTACTGAAGTTGACCTTGGGCGAGTGCGTAGGGTTTAGATCGCCGCGAAAGCTGCTGCTGCTGCTGCTCTACAAAGTAGCAAAGGCCAAGGTCCAAACGGGCTGAAATTGGGTCAGTCAGTTCGCTTCTAATATAACCTTGGCTGGGCGACACAATTTGCTCTTAGAATAATAGTATACTATCCTAGGCTTTGTTTAGCAACTTTTGTTTTAGTTTGAATTTAGGGCCCATCACCCATATGAGTTTGCCTGTGAGCCAGACGTGAGATGGTCAAAGGCCCAAAACAAACAAGATTTTTGTCATAGAACAGTGGTTAAAAGCTTAAGCAAGCTTTGCCACGAACTTGCAAGCAGAGAAAAGGCAGACTTTCATTAAGAAAGTGAGCACATCAGAATCAATCAAATCGGGAGATAACAGAGAGAGCCACAACTGAAAAACTAACCTTCACTTTGTTTATGGTGCATGGATTGGGGCATATAGCCTGCTGCAAGCTATTAATAATTAGGAATCCCCAATTGGTCTTCAATTGAAGGGATTAGTTTAATTTATGTTTATAAAGGATACTATGATCCTTAGAAAACGAGGGAAAATTTTAATGGATTCCAGTTGTTAAAAGCTAACTGCCTGACAACAATTGACTTTGCTTATCACTGACTGTCTGTTGAAACCTTGGAATACAAATTTATACTTGTTAAGACCTTGCTACTTCATTTTTAATGGCTACTTTTAAGGCCGTGGAGACCTATATAAGGCTTTTAACAAGTCTCTCAAAATTGAGCTGACCTGGCTAAGACTACATGGTCCTTTGTTCGATTTTTTTATCAATGAGTTTTGAATCGTGGTTCCAATTGATGCCCTCATCTTTATTTTGTTTTTTTTACTGATGAGTAGCTATCTTCCATCGCCTTCTTCTTTGTCTCTCTCTCTCTCTCTCTCTCTGATCACTGGTTCATTGCCAGAAAAATTATCATGGCCCACTTGACACACTATCTTCCTACCAGTTGATAAAATAACCATTTTTCTTAATCTAGGAAACAGATGCTTTTGGCCTGAAAAAATATTACAAGCTAACTTGCTATGGTTTTATGGCTTTTTTTTTCTGGGGTCTTTCATCTGTTTGTTGATTTTCTGACCTAATGACAACCTTTAAAACAGAGTAAAGAGTAAAGACCTCAGGAAAACCAACCAAACCAGATAAGGTTGAAAAATCAAATCTTTCAACAGCCAAGAGAAGAGGAAGTGGTCTCACAAGATTCTGAACTTAAAAAAAAAGCAATTGGTGGTCCCTTCCCTTCCTCCTTTTTTTCAAATCTAATACAGAAACAAGTTGCCAGTGCTCAACTGCTTTATGGTTTGGTTCTAAACTTTGTCCCCTCCTGCATATTCATATGATACTTGGCAGGCAGCAGTTTTATAACGCTCAATATTTTATGCCATGTGCTTTGTCCCGTTTCCCACAGCCTTGTTCATTTCATTTCTTGTTGTAAATATTGTGGTTCGATATAACAAATTTTATCTTTGCCTTTTGTGTCACTAGGCACATTTCAGGCTCAGCAGGGGAAAAAAATAACTTTTTTGGTCGTGGTTAGGGTAAAATTCGTTCTTGATCTTATATTCAGTAGTTATTTACATATAACAGGCGGTGAATTCTACTCTACCTGCCATTACCGTGCAGTAGAACAGATATAAAAACTGCTATGATTAATCAATGCAAAGGTTGTTGATGGTCAGAGGGGCCCTGCCCCACCCAAAATCTGCAGATTCTTTTTCTCTTCCAGGCTCACGAATCATATCATTCTAGAGTGAATATTAAAAAAACAAGTCATTGATGAAGAGTTCTTTAATGCAACAACTGACCGCATTTAAAGTCACCAACCCTTTGCTCACTATTCCATGAAAGAATTTAATGCTGCTGAGAACGACTTAAAAATGAGGACACACACTCGACAATCACCCAGAGCCTTTGCTCGATACAAGACAGCTAGGGTCAATTTCAAATGACAGACTGAAGCTTCATTGTAATTCTATTTTTGAAAAATGGGTCTTAAAATTCCAAGTATTGTTTTTTCTAACGAAGGATTATCCGTTGCCTTACCAACAAGATAGAAGAGTTAAGAGCGATATTTAAATAGTCATTATAATATGATACAATGATTATTATTTAATAATTTTAATTTTTTAATTAATAATATTTATAATTAATATAATAATATTTATTATATTTATAATTACGATAGATAGAATACACATAAAAGGGCGTCTAAGAGCACGCATTACGTTAAATTTTACCTGGAAAGAGTAGGTGCGTTGTAAACTGGGCTGGGAAGGCAGGCACGTTGCGCAACGACATTTGGTTGGGTTTATTGACGCCCTGACCCTTTGCACGTTTGAAATGGTCCCCAGCTCAAAGAAGAGAATCCATTCTTTTTTTTTTTTTGTTAATTTTGCTCCCACACAAAAAAGTGAAGAAAACCCTTTTGTTTAATCTTTTAAAACAAAAAAGGGAATTGAAAGTGGAGGATTTTGCTTGGAATTTGATAAAGACTTGAGAGAGATAAATACACTCTCTTAGTGTACTCTACAGCTGTTTAGAGCATTGTCCACACTTTGAGAATACATTTTATGCTTTCTTTTTCTCTTTTTAACCTCCTTTTTATTGTGGCTAACAAACAAGTTTTGCTTTGACAACTGGTAGCTCTTCAATCTAATAATTTGCAAAAGTAACTCGCATTTGTAAATAGACAAAAAAAAAAAAAAAAAGAACACAATTTGAGAATTTGGAGAAAGTACAGGTGCAAAACTGAAAAATGCCCATTATAATATTTCCTCAGCCAGCAGCCACAGAGAGGAAATGAAAAAACGTGGCAGAAATGAGTAGAACCTATTTAATTTTCACAACCTCCAACCCACACCACACCAAACCAACCCAGCCCAACTCTCCTATTCTTTACTCGTCTTTTCTCTGGTTCTTCACCCGGAACCCTAAAAAAGTAAGAAGAAAAGAAATCAGCTAGTTGTAAGTGGAATCATAGCACGGCAAATCTTAGTAGACGAAAAAAAAAACAATTTCAGATTCAGCTCTAAGCCTCTAACCCACTTCAGTAATGGCCACATCTTTCTTTTCCAAGTACTTCACAGCCCTAACTATTATCATTTTCCACCTAAAAATCTTAGCTGCAGATAAAAGTTTCTCTTTTTCCTTCAAAAATTTTGGTAAAGATCCAAACTTTGAGTCCAATATTGCTTTATATGGGGATGCACATGTTGCTAATGATCGCTCTTGGATTCAACTTACTAATTCAGTGAATTGGAGTGCTGGGAGAGTCATGTATAAGAAACCCATCAAGCTTGTTGAAGGTAAGGTCAGGAACTTTGCTTCTTTTTCAACTTACTTTTCCTTCTCAATGTCCCATGAGAAGGGTGATGGTTTGGCCTTTGTTATGGTTCCTAGTAGTTTTGATGTTAATGTATTGGGCAATAGTTCGTTTGGGATTTCTCTTGGGTTGGAAAAAAGTAAAAGTGGTGTTGTTGATGTAGGATTTGATACCTTCAAAGATGCCAAGGATGGTGATTTGAATGAAAACCATGTGGGTATTCTTGTATCAGTTAACGTGAGAAATATATCATCTGTCAATTTGGTATTAAACAATGGAGAAAAATTACATTCTTGGATTGATTATGAGGCAAGTTCAAAGAGACTAGAGATAAGGTTGAGTCAATCTGGTAGTACCAGGCCTGATGATCCATTGCTTTCACACTCAATCGACTTTTCAAAACTATGGAATGATGAGGAAGTGTATGTGGGTTTAAGCTCTTCAAATAGGAACTCTTCACAGGCATGCTTTATTTACTTGTGGAGTTTTAAGCTAAGGCAGGTTCCAAATTGGATGCATTCTCAACCGCTTGATCCTGAGTCTATTTCAAAGAAAACCCAACCTCTAACGACAGCTCACAAGAGTAGCAATTGTTTTTGGAAAGTGCTTGCCGTGTTCATCTTCGGTGGTGCTTGTGGAGCTTTGACAGCTTCTTGCCTGCGATATCTATGGACCATCCTTGGTGGTAGGCGCCTAGTAGCTCCTGAAGAGTGTAGTGCGAACCCTGTGGATTTTGAGTACAAGAAAGTCAAAATAGTAGTAGACAAAGCTGTCAAAGACGGCAAGACATAGATGTTAGAGTTGGGGTTCTAATGGATGTTTTATGTTGTAAATTGATGATCTTTTCTTGTAACTGTCGTTGCAGGTTTTATGTGTGCTTGTAGCTGATGACCAACTGTGAAAAATGTAGCTTTTTTTTACATAGTGTTTAATGATGGAAGCATTGAGATTTACCTTAAATATAGATTGCAATGTTGCTTGTTGTTGTAACCATTATTGTAAATGCAAAATTCCTGAGCAAGTTGCGTAAGAAGTCTACAATTGTGACCTGATTTGAGGATACATGCATCAATTAAGGTCTTTGACGGGACACGCTACATGTCTATCTTGTGGCTTAATTAATATAGTAGGCTGTCTTAGTTATGTACTTTGTTTCGTATTGTTAGATGAGAGACGCATTGATTCCACGTTTAATATATAAGTTGTTATGTTGATTGTGTAACTGTAATTACAAATGCCTAAATTCTTGAACAAGTACTTTGTCAAAAGAAATCTACTTTTGCGACGCCCACCTAGGGATCAAACAGCTGCACTCCACTCTATATATGTCTTGATGCCCGAGGGTTTGTGCTCTGTAAGACTGTGACTTGGTGTAATTTGCAGAACTGAGAATGATTTATAGGATTTCTGTGCTAATAGATTTGAGCTGTCGATTTTGCAAGCCTAAAGATGGATCCATGTTTGACCGGCTGGAGTTTCTTTATTTTTTCTTTCTTTCAATGCCATTTTCGCTTGTAGTTTCTTGATTATCAGTATATTTAACAGGGCTGGAATTATCAATATATGTTTAAACACTAACAGATTGGAACATATGGCACTTCAAGTTCAAAAATTGAAATAACAGAGCTGCAATTATCAATATATTTAAATTCATGTCGGCATTCATCCATCCAGATTAATCTATTCCGTTGCCAGAGACTGGCAGTTGGTACTTTTTTTAGCATTATTTACCACTGGCTAATAATAACATCATCGAACTGAATCATTCTTCATACTCCGCTTCCTCATAGTCTTCCTCATCATCAGCAGTTGCATCCTGGTACTGCTGATACTCTGAGACCAGATCGTTCATGTTGCTTTCTGCCTCAGTGAATTCCATCTCATCCATGCCTTCTCCTGTGTACCAGTGCAAGAAAGCCTTTCTCCTAAACATAGCTGTGAACTGCTCGCTCACACGCCTGAACATTTCCTGAATCGAAGTTGAGTTTCCTATGAACGTAGACGCCATTTTCAAGCCATTTGGAGGGATATCACAGACTGTTGATTTGACATTGTTTGGGATCCATTCCACAAAATAGGATGAATTCTTGTTCTGGACATTGAGCATCTGCTCATCAACTTCCTTTGTGCTCATTTTGCCCCTGAACATAGCCGAGGCTGTTAGGTACCTCCCATGGCGCGGATCAGCGGCACACATCATGTTCTTCGCATCCCACATTTGTTGGGTCAGCTCAGGCACGGTTAAGGCTCTGTACTGCTGGGATCCACGAGAGGTAAGAGGCGCAAAACCAACCATGAAGAAGTGAAGCCTAGGGAAAGGAATGAGATTCACAGCAAGCTTCCTAAGATCAGAGTTTAGCTGACCAGGAAATCTCAAACAACATGTTACTCCGGACATTGTAGCAGATATCAAATGGTTCAGATCTCCAACTGCACCAACAGGAAGACAAAACAGATTTAGTCACAATTCCAAATGAAAGATTAAATAAAACCCAGAAAGGCAAAAGTGATGAATGTTCTTACAGCTTGGAGTGGTGAGCTTGAGGGTACGGAAGCAAATGTCGTAGAGAGCTTCATTGTCAAGAACCATACATTCATCTGCATTTTCAACAAGCTGATGTACAGATAAAGTAGCATTGTAGGGTTCAACCACCGTATCTGAGACCTTTGGAGATGGAAAAACTGAGAAAGTAAGCATCATCCGGTCCGGGTACTCCTCTCTGATCTTCGAAATCAGAAGAGTTCCCATTCCAGATCCTGTTCCTCCTCCTAGCGAATGACAAACCTGAAACCCTGTCAACATACCAACATAATCCTAAGAAAACATACAGGAAAAACAAGAAAACAAGGAAAGAAAAGGAAAAGAAAGAAAAGAAAAGAAACTTACCCTGCAAGCAGTCACAGTTTTCGGCTTCTTTTCGGACAACGTCAAGAACAGAATCAATGAGTTCAGCACCTTCAGTGTAATGGCCTTTAGCCCAGTTGTTACCAGCGCCAGATTGACCGAAAACAAAGTTGTCTGGTCTGAAAATCTGACCATAAGGACCAGACCTAACACTATCCATGGTACCAGGTTCAAGATCCATGAGGACAGCTCTGGGAACAAACCTCCCACAACTTGCTTCGTTGTAGTAAACATTGATCCTCTCAAGTTGAAGATCTGAGTCCCCATTATACTTCCCGGTTGAGTCAATGCCATGTTCGGCACAGACCACTTCCCAAAACTTGGCACCAATTTGGTTACCGCATTGGCCTCCCTGGATGTGAAGTATTTCACGCATTTTTGGGATTCAAAATTCAAACTTAAAACAGAGGTTAAAAAATGCAAAAGAAGAAGAAATGAAGAAAACAAGCGAGTTTGGGTCAGAGAGGCAAGACGTGGGGACGGAGGGATCTTTATAGAAATTAAAACCTAAAGAGGTTAACGGTAAAAAACTTCTGAGGGTTAGTTTTGAATTTTGAATAATGAAGCGGGATTTTATTTTATTTTATTTTTTCTCTGCTTTGCTTTGGTTCGCTTTTCAAACTTAATAAACGGTCTGATTGAGGCAGGTGGGCGATTGGTGGTTCCATTTGAATATCAAAAATAGACAAATAGCTGGATTGGATTATTCTTTATTTATTATTATTATTATATTTAGTGGATTATTCTTTATTTATTATTACTATTATATTTAGTGGATTATTCTTTATTTATTATTACTATTATTATTATTATTATATTTAATAGAGTGTTCTTTATTAATTCTTTTATTATTGTTGGCAATAAAATTTGAAAAAATGACAGATTGAATATCTTCTTTTAAAAATAGATATATATAAAAAAAATTGATTAAACTAAATCTCGTGTTTAAGTTCTTTTTCGCTTTGCCATAGTAATAATAATAATCACACTTCCATTCAAGTTCGCATGGCATAGCAAGTGCAACAAACACATGGAAAGTGAAACCAACATTAGCCAACTGAGACAGGATTTCTCTAATACTGCTTCATCTTTATTCTTTACAAAACTAAATTACAATCACGTATATTAGCGCAAATAGGTGACGAATCAAAATCTCCAGGTACCCGACAGAAAGAGCAGATCAAATTAATCGATCCGAGTCAACTTCCGGTGCCGCAACAGCTGGTAAGATCGAAAAGGGCTTTTCGGTTTTTTTAACACTTTAATCAAAACCTTGCACATGGTTGCTAGAATTTCTTCCTTGGCCACATAGATGTACCTGCAAAGCTCAATCAAATGCACATGGTTGCATCCTAGTCAAGCAGGACACTGGTTACGTACATACTTTTTATATCTAATTTAAAGTAAAGTAGATCTAGTCAAGCAACTGTTACAAAGTATATAATCAGGTTCCTAACCTAATAATCAATCAAGTAACCTTTTTCCCACTTTCCCTACCCCTAACCATAGATTAGAACAACTAACATAAGCTTAATCTTTTTTTTAAGCTTGTCGGGGACAGGGGCGCACATTTTGACATATCATACATCTTAATCAACTGCAAACGCAAGTATAACAAATGCTGCAAACCATCACGTCCCACAAATAACAATTCTGAAATCATGTCTAGTAATATATGTATCCATGAATGATCAACAAGTCAAGTTTGATGGAACACTACGGGAAAACAAGCTAATTCATATGAAAACCAAAGGAGCATACTAACCAAATAACCAAACCCTTATTTATCCATCAAGATTAGATATGTTAGATCCGCTTGTTAATGGAATAATAGACATACAATCTTCTAATGCTACTGAAAAACTTAACCAGACACAGACATTAAGTGAACATGTTACTAGGACCGTCGGACTGTATCTCAGCATAGAACAATATCCCTTGAAAAGGATGTTCAGATAGATAACGCAGTTTTGTAAAGTAGCATCATGAATCCAATGCAAGCATCTTACTAGTTGTTATATCGTAGATTAACACCCAAAAGGGTTTCAATTTTAACAAACTTATGTAACAAAAAAGAAGTCGAAGTTAACTGGATCGCAGTGTGTAGATTTGTGGTACCTTCATTTCCTTTCAAAGAAAGTAATATGTTTGATCCAGAAGAGAAACCCAGAGAAAAAAAATAGTTGAAAAAAGAAGCATCTCAGACAGAACATGCCCACTTTGTTTCTTCACCGACAATCAAAGTGCAAGGATAACAATTTAAATATCTCCTCATTGACATCTTCTTTTAACAGAAAGAAAAAAAACATATCATCTGTAAAAAGAAATTCAGATTGTTGCCTTAAAAAAGACCAGTTCGGCTTCAGAAAAGCGTGGTGTCCCTTGACACATTGGTCATCGAGGTATCGAATCTTACAGAGGCTGTGTTTGTCGAAAATTGCAGCCGTTTAGTTGGTGATTAGAGCCAAACCCTAGGGGCTTGTTTGGCAAGTGGACTGCTCTTAACCATCTATGGCTTTGCAGCATTTGATAAATACAGGATTATGCGGAAAACCCAAGAGGGCCAGCATTTGATAGAGCCTTTTCAGAAAGCCTAATAAATTTATGGGTTTGGGTTCCATTTGTGGACCTATATTTCTTTATCCATTTGAGGGTTTTTTTTTTTTGGCGAGGAGGGGGGGGAACTGAAGAATTCACTCAATTACGATCCAACTCAGTTCAAGGGAACGAAGACGGTGGGTTTTCAGTGTCCGGAAATTAACAGGTGCCTTGGGGAATCCGCAGAACGCAAAACCTGAAAAGATTGCCATAACAGCTCCGGTGATAACTAAATCGCCTGGAAGTGAAAGTGAAAAAGATTGCCATGACCGCTCCTTTGGTTACAAAGGATGACAAAAACATGGTGACTTGCAGTATCTGCCGCCAGAAATGTAGCAAAGGTGGTAGCCACGCTTTTGGATGAGAGAGTTGTGATAAGAGACGAAGAGGAAAGGAAATATAGGGCGGTGCAGTTTGTAGTGGCCACTAACAAGGTGGTGGAGAAGGGTAGTACTAAAATGCAGCATTTACATTATTTGGAGGCTACTTCGCAATCGATCTTCAAGAAGTTGCATTGGATTTTACCATTTTGTCATAGAATGAAATATCTTGCATCACTCTCAAATTTATGCCTGTAACAAACTACATATTACATAACGCTTATAAGAGCTCGCAGAGAGATGGGCACAAGGTTATTGGTGATTTCTTGTTGGCTAGGCATAATCCTCCTGGAACTATACCCACTTTCAGGACTAATGAGGCTTTGATACCAATCGAGTCAGTGCTACATTCTGCCTTGGTGAGTTTTGTGAAGATGGCGCATTTGTTTAGCGCTTTCTCACAATTATCAGTCTTAACAATTACAGTTAGTACCACAGATTAAATACTACATAAATATTTTGAAATTTTGGGTGGATTTCATGTTCTGCCACTTTCATCTCTTCTTAATAGAGAGGAAGAAATGCTGCCATTTGCCAAAGTCACCAGGATTTATTAACTACTATTATTACTCATTCATTAAAATGCAATATGCAACTATTAGCCCTATCAATGGATATCAAAAGCCTCAAGCCTTGCACCCAACCTAACAGTACATACTGCCAAACATACAAAATTCAGAAACTAAAAATCAACATAAGTTTAGCGATGAAATTTAATTGCATAGGCCGTAATTGCAGTCTTATTAGCGTATGAGCTTTCTCTGATTTTACCTTTCTGAGTACTGTACAAACAGGTCACGGTCCTTGAATGGGCAAACAAGTTACGAATTGGCAAGCCATGAACCTTTCTTTCTCGCCCTCTTCAATGTCTCAACCACTGAACAGCTTCACTATGATAACGATGATGTTGAAAAGGATGAGTGGTAGTCTCAGGAATTGGCATGCATGAATTAACCCGATTATCTGCCCTTTAAGCGTATTTCTTCTCCCTCCTTGAATTTCTGCCAAGGTCCATCGTCGTGGAGCAAGGAACCTATCTTCATTCAGTATCGCTAAGGCATTGGCAAAAAGCAGCAAACCTTCTAGCAATGTCCAGAAGCCCATTCTCTACACAAAATAAGGTTTCAGTTCTCAAATTCAGTACAAACACTTGAGCTCATATACATTTAGTAAGAGTTGGTAGTACAAACTTTTCACCAGTTTATGGGATATCCCTATATTTATCCAGCTTTATGCCTTTAACCAACATTACTCGGTTGGTCCAACTTTTCATTTTTCTTGAAACATCCATGTCTAACATCTGTATCTAACATATATTCAGACATGGATATGGAGATATCATCCAAGAACCCTTCAAATACGTATACCTATGTCAAACACATACCTACATCCGATCACAACTAAGTCCAAGTAACATAGATTACTAGAGCTAAATTTCTCTAAATATTACGGCAGGGCTTTGAATTTATAAGATGTAAAATGCAACAAATCTCTATATTTTTACCATTATCTTGCAAATCAGCCGCACTAACTACATGTTTTAGCTCCTCCTTATCATATTTACCTAAGCAAAGGACATGTTCGAATCTTCAAAAAAGCGGATTAGCTCTTTTGTCTACGAAATATAAACAAATCTCAAAGCAACAGGTGACAAGATCAACAGAAACAACATATATTTACAGATGCATTACTGTTTTGAAATGTGATTCCATGTAATAAGTTCCGCAAAAATTCAACCTTCGATAACTTTTACAATTACAAATGCAAATAAAACAGCATCAGAACAAAAGCTTTAGTCTATATCAGTTTTATTATTTTGGGGTTCAGGTAAAATAAATTATGGGCATAAAAAGATCTCAACTTTATTCATGAAATTAGCTGAGACGCTGAGTAATTCAGATTTGAGAGTCTATTCTTGGAAGCAGAGAAAATAAAAAGATGGGAATTTTCTCACCTTCGACAAGAAGCAACCGAGGAAGAAATATTTCGAGTAACAAATTGAACTCCTTCGTGAGATTAGAGCTTTAGTTTCATCAACCGGAAGCAGAGATCAAAGATGAATGGAAAGGAAGTCAAAAAACAAGGGAATCAAAACCCTTTTGAGGGAAACTGAACCTTCAAGAAAGTTGCCAAACGACAGGCGATTTTAGCTTGTTGGGCCACGACAGATTCAGGAAAACTTTTGATCTAACGGATAAGATTGTCCTTGCTTACGCATCCATCGAGCTGCCAGCCGTCGGATTTGTCCTCTTCTTTCTTACACGGCCCGAAAATTAAGGCCCATAAAACGCGACCCGATAAAGTTTGTCAGACGAAAGACGAGGAAAAACCCCATCGGTAAACCCTACAACATTTGAAACAGAACAATGGCATCATTTCTTCAACTTCCTTATTGTTTCTCACTGTTCTTGAACTCCCCAAACCCAAAATTTCAGTTTCTAAATTCTGCCAAGATTGTAGGTTTACCAAGAGCCTCAGTTGAAACAAACGGAGCCGTTGAATCTCCAAAACCGACTCGCCGAGGCAGGAAAAAGAAACCAACTTCGTCTTCTCCAGAAACTTCAACAGCAGAGAAAGCAAGGCGCGGGAGAAAAACCCAGACTGAAAATGGCTCTGTTGAATCTGAAAGTGAGGGAGAAGAAGAGGACCTATGGGATTTCGACGACAGCATGGATTTTCCGTACGAGGAACCTCCTTTGATCTGCTGCTTTGGCGCTGCACAAAAGGAATTTGTACCCACAGTTAGAGTGAATGAAGATAAGATGCACCCGGATAAATACTCCCAATGGAAAATGCTCCAGTGGGACCCGCCAGAGTTCGGGAGGGCTCCAGGTGGGTCACCGTCCAACGTGGCAATATCCCACGTGAGGCTTGGAGGGAGGGCTGCATTTATAGGGAAAGTCGGGGAAGATGACTTCGGCGATGAGCTTGTTCTGATGATGAATAGAGAGAAAGTGCAAACTAGAGGTGTTAAGTTTGATGAGAATGTTAAGACTGGGTGTACTTATATGAAGGTTAAGTTTGATGAGAATGGGAAGTTGAAGATGGAGACTGTTAAGGAATCTGCTGAGGAGTCTCTTCTTGGCTCTGAATTGAATCTTGCTGTTCTCAAAGAGGTAACTTTTAGAACTTACTCTTGATTTTTATGCAATGAAATTCCATATGAAAATTTTAGGAAAAGTTCCAAAATTTGTTTCTGGAACATTACTCATGATGATATGAAATTGATTAGGCTTACAATGGAATTTCTGGAGTTCGTGAACTTTTCTTGTTAATTGAGAATATATGAATCTTTGATTCGTGAAAAGAAAAATGATTTGTTAATGTGCGAATCAGTTTGGCCTAGATGATTAAAATAGATCATAAGGTTGAATTGAATTTCTTGATTGAATGTAGATGTTTTGCTATCCAACATTAATGCAGGCTAGGATTTTCCACTTCAATTCAGAGGTTTTAACATCTCCTTCCATGCAATCTACCCTTTTTAAAGCTATTGCATGGTCTAAGAAATTTGGGGGGCTCATATTTTTTGATTTGAATTTACCATTACCTTTGTGGAGGTCACGTGATGAAACGAGAGAAGTAATCAAGAAAGCCTGGAACAAAGCAGACATCATCGAGGTTTCAAGGCAAGAGCTGGAGTTTCTGCTGGATGAAGAGTATTATGAGAGGAAGAGAAATTACAGGCCTCAATACTATGCTGAAAATTTCGATCAAACCAAGAATAGGCGAGACTACTATCATTATACCCGTGAGGAAATCTCTCCGTTGTGGCATGATGGACTTAAATTTCTGTTTGTGACTGATGGAACACTTAGAATACATTACTATGCGCCTTCGTTTGATGGTGTGGTTGTCGGAACAGAGGATGTGCTAATAACACCATTCACATGTGATAGAACTGGTTCCGGGGATGCTGTTGTGGCTGGTATTATGAGGAAACTGACCACTTACCCTGAGATGTTTGAAAATCAAGATGCCTTAGAGAGGCAGCTACGTTTCGCAATTGCAGCAGGAATTATATCACAGTGGACAATTGGTGCTGTGAGAGGTTTTCCTAGCGAGAGTGCTACACGAAATCTGAAAGAACAGGTTTATGTGCCTTCAATGTGGTAGTTGAGAGCCTGAAAACATGATACCAGAATTTTAAGATTCTTCTAGTAGATTCTGAGGATTTTTGTCTAATGAATATGGAAAAGAACTTACAAAAAAGACGAAGAGGCTGCATGAAATGTACATGGATTAGCATTGCTGAATTCTTTTCATTCCATCTCAGAGTGGCTTTTTGTAGGCAAGCTTTGGTACTTGTACAAGTGTCGGTGAGGGATGGATTGCACAATATGTTCTTGTATTGAACTGTATTTTCTGTAATCAGAAGTTCTCCATCTATCTAAGATCAAGTATTTAGCAGAATATTCACATGATTGTTTAAGCCATTGGAAATAGTGTATTGTTTGAATCTGGAACAAAAGCAAGTTTCCCATAAATCCACTTAGTTGATGACATTGAAAGCACAAAGATGGTGAGAATTGCTGCTTATCTGTTTCAAAAGTAAATGCATTTCTATTTTAGTGAAGTAAGCTAAGCATAATTTTCTGTTTAACGTCTGGCAAAGGAGAGTGGAGACTGCCAAAGGCAAACTACTTTGATGGTTTTTATATTCGATCAACTCCATATGGATTCCATGTAGGCATCTTGCATTGATGAACCCTGTTCTTCCCCTATTCCCCTTTAATTTTCTGATTTTCT
>JAQSVH010000014.1:11516664-11540087 GCA_029448705.1 Adansonia digitata
AGACCAAACCGCAATTTAACAAATTCGATCAATCGAGTCGACGAAATTTGATTTAGATTGCGTTTGTTGTCCCTCAAGCGAAAGAAAAAAAAAGGGATTTGGTCCGATTTTGATTTCGTGGGAGAGCCGAAGAAACGAGTGGAAACGAAGATGCTTCAAATTAGACTAAGCAAGGGGCCGTCCTCGGATGCTGGCGGTTCCGTAAAGCCATTGCCAGTGGAGACGGTGACAGTGGCGTGCCCTGACCATCTCGTTCTTGCCGACCTTCCGGTTGCCAAGAGCATTGGTGCCGCTACCTCCTCCTCGCTCGTGAAGACCGTCGGTCGGAGGTCCCGCCGCCAGCTTGGCGAGCGAGTCCACTTCTGCGTTCGTTGCGATTTTCCTATAGCGATCTACGGCCGCTTGGTACGTTTTAATTATCACTGCGAGTACTATTTTTATTTAGATTTTAATTAATTAATTTGTGAAAATGCACAGTAAACAATGAATTAGATAAGTTATTCCAAATATGTGAAAAATTGATGTTAAATATATTCTTTGTATATTGCATAAAAACTGAAGGTCGAATTGCTATGTATTGAATGCTAAGTTCGATATAAAGTTGAAAACTTGAAACAATTCATAAGTGGCAAGGAGGTTTTCATCGATGGCTAGGGTTGCAATTGTTAAAAAAGTGTTGTTAGGTATGAATTGGAATTTGCTTTCTGTATTTGAAAATGTGTATGCCTTTTTTGGTTTGCAGAGTCCTTGTGAGCATGCCTTCTGCCTTGATTGCGCAAGGAGCGATTCAATTTGCTATCTGTAAGTGATCACTTCTTAATTCTTTAATGCAAAGTGGTGTTTAAAGAATCCATAGAATTTCATATATAGTTTATCCATTTACATTTTTCATGGCTTATAAGTAATCGCAGCCAGGACAAAAATTGTTTACTGAGTATTACTACAAGCAAGATCATTAAGATGTGTAAATTTCAATTGTGTTTGTTTGTTTTCTTGTGGAAGTCCAATTTTGGCGGATTCATGAACTAATCTTTATACTGTTTTAACGTAACTAATTTGACACTGACAAAAAAAAAAAATATTGTTTCTTATGTTTTTGCACAGTTGTGATGAACGTATCCAGAAGATTCAGACAATCAAGATAATGGAGGGGATCTTCATCTGTGCAGCCCCTCACTGTCTTAAATCGTTCTTGAAGAGGTCTGACTTTGAATTTCATATCCATGAGAGCCACGCTGACCTTTTACATCCTAGTGCAGAGAAGGAAGATGGTAAAGAATCAGAGGTTCAGAGTGCTAACCAACCGACTGGTTCGGATTCCACTGTTCGAGGTCCTCCAAGGCCTGCCATTTCCCCTGGTTCAAACCCCCAGCTTCATGATACTGAAGACAAAGCTCGTTGGCAGCAGCCCAGAGAACAAGTGCCTCCGAGGCCTATGATGCCAAAGGGGCAACCAGTATTTGGTCAAGTGCAGAATTATCCATCAGAGCCCCAACTGGACAATAACCATCCCCCGGCCTTTGACAGGCCCGGCCCTTACAGCCACTTTCAGCAAGGCTTTGACAGGCAGGGCACCCCACAATCAGAATCTAATCAGTTTTCAGACAAGCCGCAGGGACTTTTATCTGAGAACCAGTTTTCTGAATACCCACCAATGCATTCCATGCAACCACCTAATTTTTGTATGCCAATGAATTCAAACCCTATGTTAACTCCACATGCCGTTCCTCCATTTCCAACTGATGGAGCTCAACCATTTTATGGTGCTCCCTATGAGATGGTTCGTCCAAGTTCAGCACCAGGTGTTGGTTCCGAACAGGGGCCATTTTTGGGTTTCCCACCAGGCCCTATTGGGGGTGTAAATTACCCAGTGGCTTATCCTCAGCACTGGAATGGAGGGCAACCAGGTATCCGCTTTGAAGCTACACCAGGTAATCACATGATGGTGGATGGTTTTGCAAATTATCAAGGTGATTATGGACGAAATGCTGGAGGTTTGCCAATGATTCCTCCCCAACCATCAGGCAACAAAGGGATGGAAGCTGTGCAGGGTAGTAATGCCATAGACCCTAGGGATGGCATAGGTATGCTGGCAACACAGCCCATGCAAGTTCCGCCACCACCTCCACCAGTTCCGCATCACATGTAACAACATAACCGAGGCAAATTCCACTCTGGTGATATGTGTCATGATGGACAAGGGTTCGGTTGGCAGCAAGAGAACCTTGATGCCTTTGCAGGTAGCCAGGACTAGAAATTGCTTCTATTTTTGCGGTTCACAACTTCACATGTGATATTTTTATCCTTTTGGGTCTTTGATTAAGCTTTGTAACGGGCTGTCAATTTTCTTAAATTCTTAAAGAGCATTCTGCTCCCTTATATATGATAATAGTTTGCGAGTTTACGATTAGAATATAAACCTCGTTACGTATACTATGACTAAAGAAAATCCACTTAGCTTAAATTTAATTTTATAAAATTATGAAAGACAATATTTGAAAGAACGTTAAAATTTTTGTTAGTCATTAAATTAAACAACACGTACCTAAAGGGTTGGAATTATAGAGAAACTGGGTTTAGAAAAATTATTTTCATAGTTGCATCTTATTTTTGGATAACTTTTAATCAAATTCACTAGTCGAATATTTTTGAGTCAAATACTTCAATGCATATCATTATAAAATATTCAATATTCATATTTAAATATGAGTAATAAAATTAAATCCGCAAATTGTACAGGCATTTGATGAAGGAAAAAAGATGAAAAACAAAGTTAAAATCACGAGGCGGGCTAGAGAGAGGTCCGGAGGTGAGCCCAAGGAGAGGGATCATTGAATCAATCGAATTCGAATGGAGCGAATTTGGCCATCCCACGTGCAAAATACATCAAACGTGCCAGGAGTTGGGGCAAGCAAAGTTGAAGTATAGAACTAGTTCAACGGCCACAGCGAAAACTGCTGGCTGTTTATTTCGCTCTTTCTTTCGCTCTCTCTTGCTGGCATAAGAAGTATCGACGTATCTAATAACGCCACCCACTCTCTTTTTGAAGTTAATGAGAAAAAAAATAAAAATAAAGATTAGTATAACCAAACTAGGCCTTACGATTGACGATCTCCACGAGGCTCTCTCTCTTCTCTAACCTTTTCAACACTTTTATTCTCGCCTCCTCTTTCTCAGATCTTCATTTTTCTCTATCTCGAAAGATCTCCGATTCTCTACGACTCCTCCATTCACTCTCTGGTAAATCTCCGACTAATTTGCAGCTCTTTTCATTTTTTCGATTTTGAATTTACTTTGATGCATGCTGATTCATACATCGTGATTGTTCCTTGGTATCTTTTTATTTTTTTTTTAAATGACATTCTGCTTGGTTGCTAAGAAAATGGGGGGAAAATGAGGTTTAAAGTTTGTAGTTTTCTGTTTGAAATGTGCATATTCAGCTCAAATATATGAAAACTAAGTATTCAGAAGAATTAATAGGGAGATTTTTTTTTCCTTGTGGAAGAATCATAGATAAAATATGTTACTTTGTTTATTCAGAGGAAAGCTAAAATATGAACTTTCTTTGTTCATTTCTTCTTTTTCTTACTTTTTCCTCGGTTTTCTTACATAGCGTTACTGTTTAAATTATCTTAAGAATATTGCCTTCTTTCTAAAGATTTGGCTGAAATTTTTGGAGACTTAACTATTTGGGTTTTGATTATAGAGTTTGGAGAAATCAAAGTTTGGAGTGTGAGATGGCTTCGATGTCGTATTCTCCAGCTGCACTTACTGGAACTAAAGCTTCTGATCTTCTTCGGAGTTCTAGTAACGGTGTGAGTGGCATCCATCTTAAAACGCTAGGGAAGGCACGGTTTTCCGTGAAAAGGAGGGATGTAACCGTATGTGCAAAGTTAAGAAAAGTGAAGAAGCATGAATACCCGTGGCCTGCTGATCCGGATCCCAATGTGAAAGGCGGAGTCCTAACTCACCTCTCCCATTTCAAGCCATTGAAAGAAAAGCAAAAGCCTGTTACTTTGGATTTTGAGAAGCCCCTTGTTGCCTTAGAGAAGAAGATTGTTGATGTAACTACTTATTTTTAGTGATTGCTGATTTAGTTGATAATAATTTGCTAGTGCTTGCTTCTAATCTAGCGCTTGTTTTTGAATGCAGGTGAGGAGGATGGCAAATGAAACTGGGTTGGATTTCAGTGATCAGATTATATCATTGGAGAGTAAATATCAACAGGTTTGAGTATTAAGTTTGAGACATTCTGAGAGTCTTATTGTTGCTTCCATGTGGTGGTAAAGTTTCTGAGTTATATGTTCATATAGTTCTCTGAATCAATATCTATTCAACCTGTTAATGAGAGTGAACTTGAAGTATGGAATTGGATTATGTCGGTTGAATTTAATTATGCAAAAGCTGTATTTTTAAGCCTGCAAGTTTTATTCTTTATACCGAGCAATCAAAGTTTTGCTGGTGCACTTGCTATGGCCTTTATTATTGGTTATTTAGAATTTGATTGTAGGAATTCGTTTTAGTTTCGGATTCATTTACTTATTGCAGAGGATGATCAATAATGGAACAATTGCATCACTGCTTCAAATTCTATTATGTTAAAACTCCAAATCTATAATTCTTCTTTATCTAGAAGTCTGTGCTGTAAGCCTGATATGTTACTTTCAGATTTTGAAGCTTAATTCAAAGTTTTGGAAAAGGCTTGTCAATGCGCTTATAATTGCTAAAATTTTAACTTCACATGAAATTTAATCACAATAATTTCCTTTCTTAGGATATGATGGTTTTTGTGTTAATTTTTTGCTAATCTATTGATTTATAAAACAGAAATTTCACTTGTTACAGATATGGTAAAAATAAATAGTGTAATATGCTAGTCCATTAAGCTTGCTGTTTGCAATGTCCAAGACTTTGTGCCTTCTTAAGATTTTGGTAATTTATCAAACATGTTGACATATCATCATGTTGGTGGTCTCCAGTTCTAGTTCTTCTCAGCCTTTCTGTTATATATTTCAGGCTCTGAAGGACTTATACAGACATCTCACCCCTATACAACGGGTGAACATTGCCCGACACCCCAACAGACCTACATTCCTTGATCATGTATTTACCATCACTGACAAGGTTTGATGGTTACATGCTCTTCAACATTCTGATTTTAAATTTTGCATATTCTCATAAACATTATCTTTAACATCCGTTATGTGAATGGTGAAGAATTCTCTAATAAATGTCTCTTGCATATTCCCATATGTCCAGTTTGTGGAACTTCATGGGGATCGAGCAGGGTACGACGATCCAGCTGTTGTTACTGGTATAGGAACCATAGATGGTAGGAGGTACATGTTTATGGGTCACCAAAAGGGTAGAAATACTAAAGAGAATATTCAGCGTAACTTTGGAATGCCAACACCTCATGGGTAAGTTGAGTGAAGCTTAAATATTGGATGGTATATTTGATATTTTCATTTTATTTGAAAAAAGGGAATCTATGTCAATTTAACTGATAATTGGAAATACTTACAGTTACAGGAAGGCTTTACGCATGATGTATTACGCAGATCACCATGGTTTCCCCATAGTGACTTTTATTGACACTCCTGGGGCATATGCTGACCTTAAGTCTGAGGAGCTGGGTCAAGTATGAGCAATATTTTATTTTGAGGCTCACCAAATTCACTTTTAATGCTGGCTCAACTGATTCTTATGCATTTCATTCATCTAGGGTGAAGCTATTGCCCATAATTTGCGGACCATGTTTGGTCTGAAGGTTCCAATTGTTTCTATTGTTATTGGGGAAGGTGGCTCTGGTGGTGCCTTGGCCATTGGCTGTGCTAATAAGTTGTTAATGCTGGAAAATGCTGTCTTTTATGTTGCCAGGTGTTTTGACCTTCTTTATATTGATTTTTATTGAATGTTAATTAACTATATACAATCTGGCATTCCATGCGCAAACAATATGCAAAATTGCAGTTTGATAAATCTTTATTTTTGTTCATGGTATACGGGTGAGATTGTGTATTATTCCATGTATACGATCACTTTAGTTTCCATTTCTAGATGTGCTGATTTTTTTTCTCTGATTTGATATTTTTAATGGTATAGTCCTGAAGCATGTGCTGCAATTTTGTGGAAGAGTGCTAAAGCTTCTCCAAAGGTTTGACGATAACTATCACTTTTGGGTTTTTATCTTTTAGTACTGATTTGTTTGGTGATGGAACATTGAAAGTTTTCACCTATGCAGGCAGCTGAGAAGCTGAGGATTACTTCCTCAGAGTTGTGCAAGCTGAAAATTTGTGATGGAATTATTCCTGTAAGAAACATGAATACTCTCATATCTTCAATGAATTACTTTTCTGCTTGTGCCTTTTTTCTTTTTTTTTTTTTTTCTGTTTTTTGTTTCACCTATCCTACTTCTAGGCTACAAAAACCATGATAACTTAAACCTACTACAGGCAATTTCATGTGGTAAAGTTGACTGCTAGGCACCATTGCTCTACCGTCTTTAAGCATATTCTTTATAGACAAAAGCCTTTTGCAATATAGAAGTTTGATTTATTTATTTCATACCTCGATCTAATTTTTGACGAAAATGCTATGTTTGGTTTTCAAAGTTTTTGCGTTTGTACAACTTTTACAGTTGAATATTGCTCTGGATTTGTTGCTTCATTTTAGAAGTTCATGTTTACGTCAATGACATCTGAGACTTATTTTATACTTTTGATAGGAGCCACTTGGTGGTGCCCATGCAGATCCAGCTTGGACTTCACAACAAATAAAAGCTGCAATTAACGAGACAATGGATGTGAGTTTCAATAGCAGTAGTTCTTCGTCGAGAATCATATTTTAATAAATTAACAATAAGTTTCTTCTTCAGGAGCTCACGGCAATGGACACGGAACAGCTACTAAAGCATCGAATGCTTAAGTTTAGGAAACTGGGTGGGTTCCAAGAAGGTGTCCCAGTGGATCCCAAGAAGAAGGTCAATATGAAAAAGAAAGAAGACCAAACTACTGATAGAATCTCTAATGCGGAGTTGGAGGGTGAGGTTGAAAAACTGAAACAGCAAATCTTAAAAGCCAAGGAATCGGACACCAAGCCTCCTGAGTTGGCTCTGAAGGACATGATAGAAAAATTGAACAAGGAGGTTGCTCATGAATTCTCTGAAGCCATTAAAGCCGTGGGCTTGAAGGACAGGCTTGAGATGCTGAAAGAAGAAGTATCAAAAGTAATTTCAAGGGACCAACTCATGAATCCTGTTTTAACGGATAAGATTGAGAAGCTTAAACATGAGCTCAACCAGAGCCTATCAGCAGCTCCGAATTACACAACACTCAAATATAAGCTTGACATGTTGAAGGAATTTTCTAAAGCCATGAGTCTCTCGAAGGCTGCTACACTGAAGCAGGAAGTTAATAAGAAATTCAATGAAGTCATGGGCCGGCCTGAGATAAATGAGAAGCTTGAAGTGTTAAAGGCTGAGGTTCAAAACTCTGGTTCATCCAGTTTTGTAGATTTAGATCAAGGGCTGAAGGACAAAATTCTGAATATTAAGAAAGAGATAGAATCAGAAATGATTAATGCTATCGAGTCGTTGGGTTTGGATGTTGCAGTTGTAAACTCTAATGCAAAAGTCCTAAGGGAGCAAACTTCACTCTCGGTCTTCAAAAGTAAGGTGGATAATTTGAATGAAGAAATTAAAAAGAAAATTGAAAATGTTGTCGGTTCACCAGAGTTGAAAAATATGATTGAGTCATTGAGGCTGGAGATAGCAAAGGCGGGAAAGAAGCCTAGTATTGAGTCAAAAGGTAAGATTGAGGCTCTAGAAAAACAGATTAAACAAAGACTCTCAGAAGCTATCAACTCATCAGAATTGAAGGGGAAGCATGAAGAGCTGAAGGCAGAACTTTTTGAAGCCATGCAATCTTCTGCCGGAACTAATGGAAGTTTACAAAAGGAAGCCAAGTATGAGGAACCTAGACTAGAGATCAATTTGGGTGCAAACCGCAGCTTTGCTTAGTGTATGTAGCTCCTGGCATTATACATTATCCGATTCTTTTTCTGCTTTAGATTTCTGATGAATAATCGAGAGTTCTGACATTTTTTTATTTGGATGCTTAAGGGTGTATACCATTTAGAAGAAGGTCCTGGAATAATTATAACTAGTTTACTATCAAATGCTGTTAGTATTTCTTTTCTGTTATAGTTGGGGAAAGAAATGCAGGGTTCTAAAAATGATCTAAATTCATTGGCTTTTTTTGTGTACGTTATGTAATTAATAGCTGGTAATTATTGCATCTATTAATTACGAATGGACAACCTTTGTTTAAAGGGTGATTATGCTTATTTATAAGTTTCAGCATAAAATTTTAATAACTTTGCTTCTTTCCTTTATTGGTAAAGTTGACTTGTATTTTTCATAATTTCTTGTTACTCCACAGGATCTTGGTTCTGTCAGATGTTAGTGATGTAGACAGTGTAGAAAGAGATGTTGTTTGGAGTTTGACTGAAAAATTAGAATTGCATCATCAAGCTCTTCCAGAAAGAATTATTCAACCTTGAGCCTCGCAAGTGACGCCAAGTCCCCCACTGTCACTGCTGGCCAAAGGGCACAAATGTTTTATGTCTACGAAGAAACTGATCCGTGATTGCCTACAGTTACTGTTCTTTTCCCCCTTTTTTGAGCTGAATTTCACCATTATGACTGAGGTCGTTCTAAATTTTCCGTTTGGGTGTTGCTTTTCTGAACTTTCCTCCTATTTGTTGGTAGAGCGTGTTTCTCTTTACCCACAGACAAAGAACACTGTATAGCTTTGTGTGATTGCTAGAGGAAGCAAAATGGCATGCTTCCAAGATATCATGAATCACACACTCCTTTTTTGTTTTCTCCTCATTTTCTGATCCCCTGTTTTGACCCATTAGTTGAAACATCAATTTCTCATCGCATAATTATGAAGACCAAATTCTTAGTCTCATCGTATGCTCATATTTATGCTTCATTATTTTCCTCCCAAAATCTGGAAGATTGGTTTTACTCCCCGTTTTCATCCTTTGTATTCATAGACTCTTGCCCAAGGATGAAGAGATAAGATATATTTGCTTCCCTTTTGATTGATCAAAGAACAAGCAGAACAGGTTATTTGTTTGTAGTTTTTTTTTTTTTTTTAAGCCTGTGGGACAGTAAGTAGGGTCGTGCCTTAAACGTAATTACGGGTGAAGCAAATTTATCGCATCTTGTTTGTGCTGTACTGCTTAGCACTTCAATCTATTCAAATGAGCTTTTCAGTTTCGTAAATTTGGGCGAAGAAAAAGAGCCCACTCAAACGGTCTATTGGTAGCGAATGCAGAAAACGATCTTGATCCGTTTGCTTAATTTGTTTGTTAAAGACGGCATAATGAGGGGGTGAATTATGCATTTGCAAACGGGATGGAGCTTGTCTAACTCGAGACAACTTACAGCCAAGCCGACAGTGATTTTGTAATTGAGTTTTTGTACAGTTTTTACTCCCTCTTCCAAATTCTATGTTTTGGGGGGGGGGGATTATTCAGTTGTTTTCTTATCTCGTGATTTGAGTCGTTAAAAGTGTACCTGAGCTGCCATTTGATTTTTTTTTTTTAATTTCTTTTATCTTTTTTTTAAACTTATTTTATTATTTAAAAATATTTTTATATTTTTAAATAATAATTTAAATTGAATTCAAACAATTTAAGTTTTAAAATTTCGCGTTCGGATCTAATTCAATTAAAACAAAGTTCGGTAAATCTGACGAGTTACTGGACTTTTCGATGGTTATGTTCAATAAAAATAAATAAAAAATTTTATATGAAGTGTGGAAAATAGAATGGTAAATTGCTTGGCTGAATACTTTGACGGCAAAATTGTCAATGTTGCGAGCTTCTTTTCCGCTCCAAAATCCTTGACGCTTGAGAGGAAGACAGGAACTGGATCTTTACAACTCTAGCCCATTTGTTTAAGTATCTCCTTTTCAGATTTCTTTCCCAACGCTCTCTCTCTCCCCAATTTTCACATTTCCTTTTCTTTCTTCTCTCTCCGAATTCTGGAGTGAAGCGAAGATCGCAACATGAAACCCTTCGGGTTTAGGGTTTTTTGGATACTTTTCCTGTTGATTAGTCGCTCCAGTTTCTCTTACGGCGACGACTCCGGAAATAAATTCCGTCAACGAAAGGCTACTGATGACGAGCTTGGTTATCCCGAAATGCAAGTCCTTTTTTTTTCCCTTAATTTCGTTCTTTTGTATTTTTCTTTTGGATTCAATCAGAGGAGTTATCGTTCTATGAAAAATTTTTGTGCATATGTTCTTTTTAGGGATGAAGATGCGTTGTTGAACACACAGTGCCCTAAAAATTTAGAACTTAGATGGCAAACAGAGGTCAGCTCTAGCATTTATGCAACTCCGTTAATCGCCGATATCAATAGGTGAACTTTATTCTTCCTTTTAAGTCATGTTTTTAATTGCATGTGAGTTTTGACTATGTTAAAACTCTGACTCATTTTTCATTTCATTTTCAGAAATCTGCTCATCTTATGTGAGTAAATTCGTCATTTATAATAATTTAGCTGACTCTGGTATGATTTTATAATTTTTAGCGATGGGAAGCTTGATATAGTTGTTCCCTCATTTGTTCACTACCTTGAAGTTTTAGATGGTTCTGATGGCGACAGAATGCCAGGTACTAATGTTTCGTTTTTCTCTGATCATGTTAAATCAAGTTTATGAAATGAACATGTTTATTAAGTTCTAGAGTAATTTGAGCGAAGTTGTTGTCATTGAGTTTTTAATAATTTGTCAGGTTGGCCTGCTTTTCACCAATCAACTGTGCATTCTAGTCCTCTCTTGTATGATATTGATAAAGATGGTGTGAGGGAAATTGCTTTAGCTACCTACAATGGCGAAGTGCTATTTTTCAGGTTATTTGTCTTGTTAATTTCTCATTAGAGGAAATGCTTTCAAGTTGGTACAGGAACTCATTATTGTGATGTTGGAATACTAATTTGTCCAAAGGTTATTACTTTTAGGGTTTCAGGGTACATGATGACTGATAAATTGGAGGTACCTCGTAGAAAAGTTCGTAAAGATTGGTATGTGGGATTGCATCCTGATCTAGTGGACCGTTCTCATCCAGATGTCCATGATGATTTACTCGTCCAGGAGGCTGCTAAAATGAATGCTATGAACCGTATGCTATTCCCAAATTTCAATAGTTTTGTACCCCCTCTTACTTCTTTCTTAATATCTCGCATTATACTGGTTGCTAAGGTAGCTCCAGTGCCGTCTGCTTCATAATGGTAGTAGACAATAAACTGGTTCTTTCCATGAAAGTTTAGTCCTTTATTCTGCTATTAAGTTGCGCTTGCGGCACCTCTTTCTAATTTTATTTATGCTTTCTGTTGTATCATAACAACTTAAGGAGAGCATGGTTATATTAATATTTTTAAGCATTCTCTTCCTATGAAATGACTTACACCATGGCATGTTCGGTATCTTTGCAGAAACAAATGAAAGTATACCTGAATCTAACCTTACTGGTTCAACATCAATAGAAAGTCACTCTGGCAAGGTTAACTTGTCCAATACAGAGAATGAAAATAAAATGAATGGAAGTCAAATAGAAGATACCATCAAGCTGCCTACTGGTGTTGATAATTCCTCCTTAAACACTGAATCAGTGGGAAGCAATGAAACACATATGAAAACAAGTGCTGGGAGACGGCTTCTAGAAGATAACAACTCAAAAGGTTCCCGGGAAGGTAGTTCTGATTCAAAAGACAATTCTCAGGAAGCTACCGTGGAAAATGATCGAGGGTTAGAAGCAGATGCAGATTCATCTTTTGAGTTATTCCGTGATAGCGATGAGTTGGCCGATGAATATAATTATGATTATGATGATTATGTTGATGAATCCATGTGGGGAGATGAGGAGTGGACTGAAGGACAACATGAGAAAGTGGAGGATTATGTGAATATTGATTCACACATCTTGTCTACTCCAGTAAGTATAAATTTCAATTAGATAATGTGTTTCTTTATAGTGAAGGAACTTCTTTGATAGACATTAGTGGAATACTTATGCAAAAGTCACAAAAATTTTGCTCTGTTATTGTCATCAGGTCATAGCAGACATCGATAATGATGGGGTATCAGAAATGATTGTTGCTGTTTCCTACTTCTTTGATCATGAGTAAGTTCTCTTCCTTACCTTTCAATCTGATTTGGCAGTCTAGATTATATCTCTCAAGTGCCACCTGAAATTCATTTAAGGAAAATCATAGCCTTTTTTCTTCCCATTTTATATTTAACTTCTTCAATTTAAGTTAATTTGTTTTTTGTGGAACGAGGGATGAGGGATGCTTTTTTACAATTGAAGGAGCTGAAATTCTGAAAATTATTTGTTAGGTACTATGACAACCCTGAGCATATGAAGGAACTTGGAGGTATCGATATTGGAAAATACGTCGCTGGTGGCATTGTTGTATTCAATCTTGATACAAAGCAGGTTAAGTGGACAAAAGACTTAGATTTGAGTACTGATACTGCCAACTTCCGCGCTCATATATATTCTTCTCCAAATGTTATTGATTTGGATGGTGATGGAAACTTGGACATACTTGTGGGAACTTCATTTGGCTTGTTCTATGTATTGGATCACCATGGTAACCTCTTTAGATTGCCAACCTTTTTCTCAATCTATGTCCCCTCTATTATTAGTTTAGATTTCTTACAGTTGGTCTTATGTGATGGCCCATACTTTAGAACATAGCTAATCAATATATTCCACCTTTGTGCCTATGCAAATTCTGGTGGCTAGTTGCCTAATCTAATCCAATGTTGAAAATACTTTAGCTTATTATTCAAATTTTTACCAAATCTCCTTTAGGATTATTCTTTTTCTACATTCACTTTGTTTCCTGATATATGATTTTGATTCAATTATGTGGGTTTCATATGTGAATTTAATGAAAATGCCGTAAATGGTCTGTCACCCTGCCTCCCGTAGCACTCTGGAATTTTCCGCTTGAACCCTGATTAACTTTATCTACTTGGAATACGCTTGCATATCATCCCGTGTATCTGTTTCATTTTCCATTTTTAAAGTGTTATTCCTCGTGCTGGTTGATGTTTTTCATTAGAAGCAACTTTCTGGGCTAAGATTTCTGTCTTTGTTTTTCCCATTTGAAGTGACTCTGATTAGAAGCAACTCTTGTCACAAATTAATCCAATTGAATCATTCATTTCATTCAGGAAATGTCAGACAAAAGTTTCCTCTTGAAATGGCGGAAATTCAAAGTGCTGTAATTGCAGCTGATATCAATGATGATGGCAAGATTGAGCTAGTGACAACAGATACACATGGGAATATCGCAGCATGGACTGCACAAGGGGAAGAAATTTGGGAAGCTCATGTAAAAAGTCTGATTCCCCAGGTGAGTCGTAGCATCCTTTCTGTATTTTTTTTTTTTCAAATAAATGGATAGTATGATCAGTTATTGGGTGGCTAGTTTCTTACATGCATTCATAATTTGGTATTTTTCTGCCGCTGTCTATTTTCATTTGCAGAGAAATTTCATAGTTTGTTATTACTACTATATTTATTATGATTGTGCATTAAGGGATATGATATGTTCATTGGTACATGCACTGGATGCATTTTATCCATCTTTCAAGCATCTTTGCTCTGGTTTTAAGTCTCTAAATTGAACTAAATAATTCATCGAGAAACAAGTGCTGAGCTGGTATACATCAAGATTTATACCTGTTTGAAGTATTTTGAGATTATTTTATCTGAATATCATCTCATTCCTCAGGGTCCTGCTGTTGGGGATGTTGACGGAGATGGCCATACAGATCTTGTAATTCCCACATTATCAGGGAATATTTATGTTCTGAGTGGAAAGGATGGTTCAGTAGTTCGTCCCTATCCATATAGAACTCATGGGAGAGTAATGAATCAAGTTCTTCTAGTTGACTTAAGTAAACGAGGGGAGAAAAGCAAGGGACTATCTATTGTTACAACATCGTTTGATGGTTATCTGTACCTGATAGATGGACCTACATCATGTGCTGATGTTGTAGATATTGGTGAAACTTCGTAAGTTATTCGTACTTATGCCTTATGGTTCTGTACCTTTCCCAATGCCCTTCCATGTTTCTTTGTCTTATATTTGTACCATTTCTTGACAGGTATAGCATGGTGTTAGCAGACAATGTTGATGGTGGTGATGATCTAGATCTTATTGTCACAACTATGAACGGAAATGTCTTTTGCTTCTCGACCCCTGCCCCACATCATCCCCTCAAGGCAGGATAGAACTTAACCTGACATATGATATGTCTGAGTTCTTGTGCATTTGCTAAGAATTATATTAACTAATTGTAATTTATTTCAGGCATGGAGATCAAATAACCAAGGAAGAAACAATTTTGCATATAGGTACAACCGTGAGGGAGTATGCATTACACATTCATCCAGAGCTTTCCATGATGAGGAAGGCAAAAGCTTCTGGGTGGAGATTGAGATTGTAGATAAACATAGATATCCATCAGGGTTCCAAGCACCTTACAATGTCACGGTAAGCCACCTTTTCATACACAAATAAAAATTGCTGAAAGCAATTCAAATGTTTCTTTCTTAACTTCTTATTTTTTGTCAAAGTAGTTTAGCTTTTCATTCATTTTTTTTTTTTGTTTTTTTGATATTGTGCTGAAATAATGTAGACAACATTGTTAGTCCCTGGCAACTACCAAGGAGAAAGAAGGATAAAGCAAAGCCAGATCTTCGAGCGTCCAGGAAAATATCGGATAAAACTTCCAACGGTAGGGGTAAGGACTACAGGGACTGTTATAGTGGAGATGGCCGACAAGAACGGACTCTATTTCTCCGATGACTTCTCCCTTACATTCCATATGTATTACTACAAACTGCTGAAGTGGCTTCTCGTCATCCCAATGCTTGGCATGTTTGGTGTTCTTGTCATCCTTCGTCCACAGGAGGCCATGCCTTTGCCGTCATTCTCCCGAAACACTGACTTATGACAGCTGCACCATATTGGACCTCCACGCATGCTATAGTTTGCAACACTTGATTCAAAGCCACCAGTGTAGATGTCTCTAAAAGCGTTAATCCTACCCAAAAAGGAAAAAAAAAGGGACAGCCAAGGACAAATTGATTTTCTGTTGTCTAAAAGGTTGGCCTTTCTAATGTTTGAGTTTTTGATCAAGGATGTCGAAAATTGTAGCATTGTTGAATTTGAGCTGCTTTTTTTTCTTCTGACATTAGATAGTTAAAAGATAATTTTGACACTATGCTTGGTTCAATATAAGGAAATAAGATTTATTGACAGTGAAGCAATGTCGTCTGGCTCTTGTTGTATGCTTTCTCCCTGTCCTCATCTGCAGCTTTTAGCAACCTAATGCGGAAGCAATCATGCCTAATGGTGTATTTATTAAACTTGATTTATTATTATTTTTTACCAGCAGAAATCCAGGTTTACATGGGGTACTATTTTCATCTTGCTTGAGGGAAAACAATTGCATGTTTCATCATCAAAAAATGCATCAACAAGAATAATTTAATTCTTTTACCATTCATTTTGGGTTTTTCATTTTTATTTTAAGGATCAGCCAGACGCACCCACACGAAAAAGGAAAGAGGAGAGAGTCCGTCAAAGTCATTAGAACTCATGCTGGTTGGTCGCTAGTACTTCACATCCACGACCAAATTCATACATGTAGTCTTAAAATTTTAGTCCTAGAAAATATATGTCGTCTCAAATACTCAAACCAGGTTGTTAAAAAGTTCAGAAAAAAAAGGGTAGTGAATGGGTTCCTCACTTCATCACATCGCAGAAGTTTTCATGCCCTTTTTCAATGTGCCTACTTGCCAAAATCATATTTGCTCAACAATTCTTATGGGATTATTTCAGTTCGGACAATGAGGATATCATGCAATGATTACCACTGAGCTGTCCGACAATAGAATGAATCTTCTCTGTTCAGTTACTAATTACTACTGCTAGATGTTTCTACCTGACTCATAATCTACCATGTCTACCATGCATGATGGAGGAATTACATTTGTAACTATAACTCGATGTACATGTTGGATATTAATATATGTTTGATATATATATATTTAATCTTTTTTTAAAAAAATTTCGTGTATTTTGAAGATTTTTAAAAAATTATATCATTATGTCCATATTTGGATATGTGTTAAATACGAATACTTAAAAAAAAAAAAACCAGACTTAGCAATACCAATTTTTCATATTTTATTATCTTCTATACAGGCAGTCTTAAACATTACCAAATGGTCAGCTGCTTTCGGTGACAGCATAGCATAAAAGTAAGGCTAATCATCATGAACATGAACCCCTCCGGAACTAACCACTAACCCATTCACTACCTAGAGATTATATTCCCTTAGAGAAGAATGACAAAGAATACTGTGCCAGAAAAAAAATGTCAGAAAGCTTTTTACCCTATTACCCTGGCTGAGCACAAATGCTTTCTTAAAATAAGTTGAGCTGCCAGAGGTCTATGATCATTTCACAGCAAAGTACTGTTTCTTGAAAAGCAAGATCATATTCAATTTCCCCCCATTAAGGGATGAACAATGTTGAACAATATATGTGTTTCACTTGTACTACATGTCCTTCACTGCTTTACCGACAGTATTATTCCTCAAACTCCACAATCTAAAGGTTACCACCATGAATTTTTACATACCTTAAGCAGGATCAAACCCATGATAGAGGCCAAGCATTAACAGCATAAATACCATTCTGATTTCAGATAAATTTAACCAAAAATCTCCAATCTATCACTCAGAAAGACCAAAATTATATTTACACCGACAATCATCCAGCTGAGTCAAATTATTGCTATCATCAATGATTTGTAATCAATTATTCATCATAAATTTAAGGAAAAAAACGTGATTAAACGTTATCAGAAGCTAGATATAATCAACAAGAGTTTAACTAGAGTTGATAGGATCCTGGAAAACAGATACAATACAAGTAAATATATCATGAATTAAACAGAAAAGTCTTACATAAGAGCCTTAGAAGCCCTGTAAGATAGGTCTCTTCCCAAGCCTCTTGATCTCTCTATCCATTTTCCCAGTTAGCATCAATCCAAACATCCTGAAATCACATAAAAGGGACCAAAATGGATGCCCGAAAGTGCCAGGAACGTTCCCTTCCACAAAGAAATGGCTGTACCAGGCAAGTCCATAACCAAATATTGGCACAAAAACCAAGAACCACCAATTAAACAGCAAAGAATATATAAACAATAGAATACTCGAGAGGGTGCCTGCAAAGTGCCAGCGTCTTGTAGATGGTTTCGAGTGCTGATTCACATAAAAGGCCCAAAACTCCTCCAAGCTCCTGAAATTCATCTCTTTGAAATCAACCAAAAAAGCACCCAATTGAGAAAAAAGTTGATCACTTGACGAATCGCCTGATCAGAAAAAACCTTGTAAGAAATTAAGCCAAAGAAAAATCCAATCTTGGTTTGGGTTGACTGGTGGGTTTTGGTTAAAATTCACATAAATCGGGGCAAAATCAACAAGTAGTTGGGAAAAAAAAAACTGTGTTTGACTGGGATTCCCAATCAAGGAAAATTATAAAAAAGATGGGGTTGTTTTAGATTCCAGGATCCTGTCACTCCCTGTCTGAAAGGCTGGAACTTTGGTGGAGGAATGTAATCAAAGGAGAGTTGAAAATGGTGAATAGTTATTGTCAATGGTGGTGAAGAAATCAAAATAGGTTAGGAGGCACTTATGCAACAGTTATATGGGCTTTGTCAGCTGAGATATGTGATGGACAAAAATTTGGACTTACTTCTCTCATGTTTTTATTTATTTATTTATTTCTTTAAGAAGCTTGTAGAGTTTTAGGCAAAATAAATTACATAAATATTGAAAATAAAAACCAAATCATGTTTTTAATTTTGTCCAGAGGAGACATAGACATTTAAATAATTTTCACAAATTTTAATATTTTATTTACAAAGAATTTATAATTAAATATGCTTTGTTTTCACAATTCAAACAATCATTACCTAAATTTTCTACTTTTATAATCATTTTTCAACTTCTTAATTACGTCTATTTCAAGAAATATATAAACATCGATCAATCTATTCATAGGGATTGTTTTTTGAGGAGCTGTTTTGATTTTTCCTTTTTTTTTTTCACCATATCACTATGACATCTTTTATTATAGGTAATCTTTACGGTACGTGTGATTCAATTGAATGTAAGATTGTTTATTTAGTTGATTCGATTAATAATTAAATTGAGTTTTTATTAATTAAAATAATAAAATTTTAAAAATTTTAATCGATATTCGAATCGATTTAATCAAGTGAAGAATTAACGGAATCAAAAAAATTTTGATTAATTCAATCGGTTTTCGATTAACCAAATAAATTTTTTATGAATTTTTTTTAGCGCCTGCTTGTGTATGTATACGAACCCAAATACAAAGATTAGAATCGGTGATTGTGAAGTCATGAGCAACAAAGCAATCAAAAAAGCCTAAAGCTGTGTGACTGCCTGACTAGCAGTCGACGGATCTATAAAAAATAACAAAGAAGCAGAGGGTGGATCAGCTTGATGAGATTAGCGAAGGGACTGAGGAGAGCTTGATGAAAGTGTGAGCTTCTAATGTCTGCGTTCGGAGAGAAAAGAGGAAAACAAGAAGCTTTGGGTTTGAGTGTTGCGCTCGAGGTCACAGGTTGTTTTGTTTTTGCTTTAGTCCTTTCATAATTATAGCCTTAGGATTTTATTGCTTTAATATTTTTCGTTTAATTAAAAAAACTATATATTCTAAACAGTAGAGGGTAGTGCCATTTTGGATAAAACCGGTTAAACGGTTAATTTAGTTAATTTTCCTTAATCGAAAATCGAATTTTTAAAAATTTTTCTTCGGTTAATTTGACCAAATTTATTTCGATGGCCAATCAATTAATCTAAAATTTTTAGTTTTGTCAGTTAATTTGGTTAAACTTGAATAGTGCATACTTTATTTGAATGAAATAAAGTTGTAATGAAATGGTTATTATGTAAGGATGAAACAAAATAACAATAATTTAATTCAATAAAGTAAAATACTATGAGATTTAAATTTTCAAAAAATAAAAATTCAAATTTTTTAAATTAATTTTATATTACGTCGAAAATCAAAATAACCGTTCAGCAGGTAAAAAATAAAATAACTATTTCAAAACTTTAAAGAATAAAGTTAAAATTGATAATTCCACAAAATCATCATGTTACAAACCAAATGACTGCATATTGTAGCTCACAAAATGTTTCTGTAATGAAATAGCAATGTATACCGCTACATTGAAATTTGGGTAACTACGAATTCCATCTAACGCTATTAAAAGAAAAAATAAATAGAATTTCTGTCCCGAACATTTTTTTTTTTTCCTTTGGTTCATATGTCCCCAGCAATTTATGAGTTGTAATTGGAACTTTGAATGCAAGATAGCCAACGTCAAAACCAACATCTTAATAATTATTTTGTGTGTTTTATTTGCTCCGAGAAGAGTTAGACAAATATATGTATACATATATATATATATATATATATTTTCTTTTGGAATCATAGGCAAATAGTATTAACTAACAACAAAAACACAGTTTTATTTAGAGGAAAGTTCGATGCTCTGGTTGAATTCACTTACATAAATTTGACCTAAAACACTCTCTACTTGATATTTAGCAGATGTTTTATATTCCCTATACTAGATATGAAGTGATTTCTGATAATATTTATAATGAGAATAAAATGAGGCACTTTTGCCAGAAACAGAACAAAGAATGAAATGCATATACACACACACACACACACACACTCTTCACCACATACACTTGCTATGCCATTCACTAATCAAGCCTAAAAGATAACCCCCAAAATTTTGAATGCTTAACAGGACCTTGTTGTTTTCTGATCATTTGCGTTCATTGACATACTAGAAAACTCGCTCTCCAGTTGCAAACAGGTTCCAGAAAATGGTTGTAATGAAATAGAGGCCGGCTGTGACAGTGAGGAATGCTTGAAAAGATCCTAACCACTGTACAAAATAACCGGTTCCAATGGTGCTGATTATGGCAGCCAGTGTCCCTGCTGAATTTGCCATGCCTGTTCTCATTAAGAATGTGTCCTTATTGTTAGTGATGGAAAGCTGCAAAACTACTATAAATACGAATAAAATCATCAGCTTGTTATTAGACAGAATTGGCTTTAACATACCATGGAGAAATCCTGCATACTGAGGCGCAATATCCTGATGAAATAAACCAAGTGAGCAAATCTCTTCTTTCTGATAAATTATTTTTGAGTGCTCAGAAAAGTAGGGGTAGTTATTATCTTAGGGTCGCTAAGATTTCATTAGTATTTCATGGATGATGGAAAAAATGAAACTTACTTGCATATTGAGAAGAAAACCAGCTTGGCTAAAAGAACTCAAGCTCAAGGCTGCTGTGATAAATAAAGCAGCAACTGCAGGTGACTTTGCAAAATTCAGGCAGAGCAATGACACCCCAGGGCCAATGAAGCCTATGGACTATTACATTTACAATTACAATTCAGCGGTTGCCATTTTTAAAAAAGCAAGGTGTTAAGCTAAAAAAGAAATCAACATAAATCAATGTCCTAAGGACCGAACTTCCCACTTCAAAAGGTCTTTTACCATGGCTTTCTCCATGTTTTCATAGTTATTCTTATATGATGTACTTTCTTACATCTTCCATTTATTATCTAATATTTAGTGATCAAAATAAAAATTTTTGAATTCATGAAACCGTTTTACAGTTTAAGACTTTGAAAGCGCAATATGTTCTATGGATCTTATTATTTTAAGATATTAAATTGCTTTGGAAGTACCTGCATGATCTTTCGAACTAATGTTACAGAGTAGCCTGCCTTGATCAGAGAATCTGATATTGCTCCTGCAATGAAACCGGAAACAGCCATTGTCCCCCAAGGAACCGCACTAAACCAAGCTGCTTGTTTCAAGTTGACATTAAACACCTGCATTCATCCCGTAGGGAATATTTATTACACTAAGGAACATGAAATTACTCATCACACTACTTACCAAAAAAGATGAAGAATATACGTCTCTAGATGTTGAAACAATACTCTTAAATTTATATCTAAAAAAAAAAAAATTGAACAAACTTTGCGCGGTAGATCCAAATATAGGCTGAACAAAAATTGTGTGTAGACAAGCACGATGTGCCAATGTGCGTGTATGTGTATGTATAGTAAGCCGACAACTCTTTTAAATATTGTTTAAAGCTTAAAGCATTTGGTATCTAAAATAAACCGTAAACATAAAAATAATAGATAAGAAAGAAACTTACAGTCTTGAAATAAACAGGCATCCATGAGAGAAGAACAAAGTATCCCTGAAATTAAAAAAAAAAAAAAAGTGTGCCTTCAATATCTTGTAAAAGAATTAATGAAACCAATGAGAAGTTTTAGATATGATGAAAAGACTCACCCAGTTGTTAGTTACATTAGCTAATATGATTGCCCATGTCGGTAACTTCGATAGGAGGAGGCGTATAGGTGGAAGCTCCTCAGTACTTTCGGGAGGATCAGTCTTCCCAGTCTGAATTGATCGTAGCTCAGATTTGCTGATAAAAGGACTTTCTCTAGGGTCATTAGTGACTTTATATAGCCATGACGACAGCCATAGCAACCCAAGAGATGCAAAGAGAATAAAAGGAGCAGAAATTCCAATGGATGACAGCATGATTGGCGTCAGAATTAAGCCCGCAACATTTCCAAGGTGAAATCCAGCCATGGAAATCCCAACTGCACTTGCTCTTTCATGCCCTGGAAACCACCTAAACAAAAGTTTTCGACGATCAAGGTTCAATTCTTTACACCATTTGGGAAAAAAAAACTCTTATTTTCATTACTATAAATTATATAAATTGTGTCGTTAATGCATAAAATTATTTAAGAACTAAGAAGGCAGGCATACCTTGATAAGAGGGTGCTCATAGAGGGTAGGGCAACACCTTCAGCTAGGCCAAAGAAGGCCCGAACGGCCAAGAGCGCAATGGTGGAGTGATTGGCAGCCCATGGCGTGAGAAGTGTAGCCAAAGACCACAAGGCCACACCCCATGCCATCACTCTTTTGCCTCCACATTTGTCCACCAAAGCTCCTCCAATCACAGAAGAGAAAATGTATCCCCAGAGGAAAGATGACTTCAACCAATTAAGCATATACTCATAAGCATTACCAGTTTAAGAAAACAAGATACTACTAAAGAAAGGACTTGGAAATACAGTCATTATCAGATAATTTAATCATTACACGTATTTGGGTTGGGTTCATAGATCAAATCGAACAGCCCATATAAGGTTCGCTAAGGCCCACTCTTCTAGACCAAAGTCCAAAACGACAGATATTTTACCAACCCAAATCACGCACGACTGTTGCTTGCAGAAGGATTTTCATTTTGTTTTTTTTCAAATTTTCTTTGCTAATGCCTGCTAACTTCTAGCGGCTGCTAAATGAAAAAACAGACGATTTCACAGTGTCTCAACCACCACCAAATTGACTCACCTACCCCATTCTTTTCTTCTGATTTTTACATCAAATAATTAACAATTTTCATCTATGGTTTTTCTGGGGACGGACTACGGAGTCGAGAAAAAACTTTAAAAGAAAAAGAGATGATTTTGGATTTACCTGAACAATGCCAAGGAAAGAACTTGACCAACGAAGCTTCTCGGCGAGTGGAACAACGGCGACTGACATAACAACTCTATCAGCATTACATAAACACATAACACAAGCCATTAAAGCCACCACCTTGAACCTTTCCGGTACCCTCACGGCAGTTTCTCCGGGAATCAATATCCTTCTTTCTATCCCCTCGGCCGTACACCCCACCACCCCTCCTCTCTCCTTCTGCTTCGAACCGTCTCTCCGTCTTGATGACAGGCTCAAGCTCAATCCCAAACTCTCCCATTCAACCAGCTTTCTAAGGACTACAACACGCTGAAACCCGGGGTTGGTCGTCCTCGATTTGATCCAAGTTGATTGAGGGCAGCTCAAAGAGCAACAAGACTTGGTGGAAGAAGAAGAATGAAGCGGCAAAGATTTAGCAGCCATCATTGGGAGAGAAATAATAACAAGAAGCTTTCGAAAACTGTTAAATATTTCAACTCTTTATTATTATAATATTTAACATAAGAATCACCAGTTTATTTTTAATATTGTATTATATCGCTTAACATTTTGCCTTCTCTCCGTTTAAGAAAAAAAAGCGCAAAAATTATAAAAAAAATGGTGTGAAAATGGTTTTGGTATGAAATCAGGGTTGTTGAGAAAGGCAACTTGAGAATCGGTCTCCGCTCATTG
>JAQSVH010000014.1:11544928-11557624 GCA_029448705.1 Adansonia digitata
AATTGAGTTTGAATTCAAATTCATCATTGAAAATAATGTTAAGAATTTAATTATTGATACTTAGTTGGTGATATAAACTTTATTTATTGGAATCGTTATCTATTAATAACAATATTATTATGCTTTATAGAGGTATTTTATATTAAGAGAAACTGCATGATACAAAATCATTGTAGTTTTATTTTTTAGATTTAAAGTAAAAAAAAAAATAACATATATCTCTTGAAAATAAATAAAAATATTTAAAAATTTTAATTTCGCTTATAAAACTAAAATAATGTATCAAAACGAGTTGTTTTGACAAATATATTTGTCCACTCACCATGTGATAAAAGAAGATACCATTTATAAAAAATAAAAAAAAGTGAAAAAAAGTTTTATAAGTATGGTAAGTAATTTTCTTAATTGGATGTATCCAAATTATAAATTATAAATTAAATAATAGTTATTTCTTATATCTTAATTTAAGTTTATTTATTTTTAAATTTTATTATCTATACTAATATTAAAATATATAATTAAATATGACATCACAAGTTAATGAAATATTAACTTTATTACAATAAAAAATAAAATTAAGAATATTTATATCTTTTCAATTTGAAAAATATCTACCCACTAAAATAATGATTTATCTTATTAAATATAAATTTTATTTTAATATAATTTTTTTCACTAAAAATGTGATAAATGCTATTTTTCCATTCAATTAAAAAATTATATTGTTAATAGAATAAATTTACAAATCCGAATCAACTAGAGAAGCGAACCCCATCAACATCAACGGCTGAAACCAATCACACGTGTTTCACTTGCATGACGCATAATTTTTTTTTTCAATGTTTTGATTTGCAATGATTTCCCGCCCCTTACCCAATCCCTATTCATTCGAACGTTCTGTACAAACCATAAGCAACTTAACTTGGAAGTTCATCCAAAAATTTTAGCATTTTCCACTTTCGTTTTTCTTTTTTCTGGAATCCAATATGAAAACAAATCGAAAGCTCAAGAAATCAGATCCAGCGTCGTCAAAGGTATGCAGCGCTTAGATGTCTAATCGATCCCTATTTTTTTAATAGTAATATTAGAGTTGAAGAATAATATAATTATATCTATTCTGATTTTGATTTCTTATTGCAGCTGGTTTTGAAAGAGATTATCGGATTAACAACGAAGAACGCCAACGGATTGGCTTCCACCGTTTCGGCCTCGAGCTGCGTTTACGTCGCCGGTTGCGTTGCGGTGGTTTACGATGCGGAATCTGGAACGCAATCTCACCTCATGCTCTCTCACCGAATACCTAAGCCTTTGAGCTGCGTCGCCGTGTCGCGTGACGGTCGCTTCGTAGCCGCTGGAGAGGTACCAAAATGTTTTTTAATCGAAGATTTTAGTTTAATCTGCTCATGGTTTTCTTCCTGTTTACGTGCGATTGGATTTTAAAAGTATATATCGAGCTAGTGGTACCTTTAACTTTTCAATGGTATTTTGTTTACTTATAGTTATTCATAAATTCACTATTTTTATGTTTAATTACAAATAAGCACTTGGTTTGGAAACTACGATGGGCAAATTACTTATGTTTGTGTTTTATCACTATGTCTATGGATCTAATGTCGTTTTGCAGTCAGGGCATCAACCTTCGGTGTTGGTATGGGACTGCGTAACTCGTGCCTTCATATCTGAGCTGAAAGGTCATATATACGGAGTTGAGTGCATTGCTTTCTCACCAGATGGTTAGTTACTATCTATCAATGGAGTGGGAAACCTCTGTCGCGGTTATATTTATATGACCTGTATTCAACCTTTCTAATTGCTTTTTGTAGGGAAACATCTAGTGTCTGTTGGAGGGTACATTTACCTTTGGGATTGGCGGAGTGGGATTTTGGTTGCAAAGGTTAAAGCAAGTTCCTCTTGTTCTGCAGTTACGTCTGTCACTTTCTCTTCAGATGCAAAATACATTGTTACTGCTGGAAAGAAACACCTGAAATGCTGGGCAGTCGGTTCATCTCCAAGGACTCGCATGAACAAAGGGACAATGTCGCTGTCTATTCATGCGAAGCCCATTAATCTTGGTCCTCAGAAAGGGAGTTCATTTATATCTGTCTCATCGGCCATCTGGGCTGACGGTAGTGTCGTGAACTGTAATCAGGTTGATGAGCTTTTTCCTATATACGCACTGACTGATGCAGGTTTGCTTTACATTGCAATTAAGAGTTAATTTGATTACAGTTTCTGAAGTATGGTAAAAAATTTCAGTCCCCTTCCGTCTACTTACAGGAGTTCTATGCGTCATAGATTCTGAGCTGTCATTGAGAAATTTGGCTGATTTAAAGGTATGTTTGACTTCCAATCATATGTTGTTTGTTTTGAATGTAAGTGAACCAGCATACCAAGGAGATGGGAATGTTTTTGAGGTCCAACACACTAAATAGGCTGTCAAGATGGATTCAGAAAGGTGCAACATACTGAAGGCTTGATTATCATTTTCTACGGTTTTTGAATTTTGGATCTGATGTGGATTTTAGTTGTACTGTAAGGTTAAGTTGGTTGGTTAATTTAGTAAGGGAGGATTGAGTTCTATAACTTATTGGATTGGTGCTTGCTAACAAAGCTGGAAAGTTCTTGTTACTGAGGCTTCTAAATTACAGAATGTGATTCAGTTATGCATACATATAACTTGCGCTTGGAGAATCAGACTGATGAAAGCAGCTAGTAACATGTGGTCTTGGCTGTACAAAACTGCATAGAATATATCTCAACTATTGCAATTGGGGTCATGTTTGATGCATTCAAAAATTAAACTTTCAGGTTGAAAAAGGATTTGCACTATCTGCATCCAGCAAGTTAATTGCTTGTGCATGCAGTAACGGGCTAGTACAACTCTTCAATGTTGAGGATCTTGGATATGTTGGAAGCCTTTTGTATTCTAAGGCCAAATCATGCCATGAAGAAATCGATCCTTTTTGCCCTAAAGCCAGTGAAAATAATTTTCAATCAGCCCATACTCTTCCTGATGCAGTTGCTTGCCAGTTCATCTCGGAAAAGCTTGGTGAGCTTATAACTTAATTAGTTGTCTTGACTCTTGACATTCTATCTTCTTTGTAACTAACTGGTCAATTTTCAATTTTTCTCTTTTGCAGTCGTTGTCTATGGAGATCATAGTCTCCATATATGGGATTTCCATCGAGAGAATGAGGTGACTCTTCCATAAAGATTAGTGCTATTCGGTTTTTAGTTTGTTTGAATCTTTGAGGAAGAAGGCTTAATCTGATATCTGATTCGATAATATACTGATTAGTTGCAACTTATATTCTTCTCCTTAAGTTTGTATTTTGAGCTCAGTAATAGATTAGAACTTGATTAAGCAAACTTTTATTGGCATCCGTTCAGGCTACAAGGTCCTTTGTTCTTACTTCTCATTCAGCTTGTATATGGGATATCAAGAATCTCTGTTGTGAAAACATACACGATCCATCTCTAATGTGTGCTGCAAAGGGATGTTCTGGAGGAGTCTCCTTTGCAACCTGCTCAGCTGATGGCACACTTAGGTTATGGGATTTTGTCTTACAACCTGATTTACTAAGGGATGCTGCTGACAATAATTCATTGATCACTGAATCAGAGGGGATTATGAATATAGGTAAATGCCAAATTATAACAAGTCGTAGCATTAGTTGGAAGCAAGTTAAAATGTGAAGATTTTTTAGTTTTCATTCCAGGCACTTTAACTAATTTTGGAGTTATGAACCTATTTATAGTTAGTTAAGTTTTCACGTTCTTGCTGCTAAATGTGTTTCAATTAGTTGATTTATCTTTGTATTTTCCATTCTGCAACCGCTGTTTTTTTTTTCCCCTCAAGCAGTGAGTTCCGGAAGTTTCGAGATTGCCACCATGGATACAACATTTGGCAATCAAGGTTTCCGCTCAATGGCAATTAGTTCGGACGGAAAATACATGGCTGTTGGTGATTTTGAAGGAAACCTTCATATCTATGATCTTCAAAATTCTGAATATACATGCATTAAGGTAAACTTGGTGGCCATCATAATACATTAAGATGTTTGAAAAAGTATTGAGCGCTGTTAGTGCTTTAACTGTGTTCCTAAAATCTGTCAGTCTTACAATATATTACACTGTTTAATGTGACAGGATTCTCATGATGCTGAGATTCTCTCATTGAGTTTTAGCATGTCAAGTACAAAGGATATAGATTCTGGAGGAAACAAAGACAATCATTACTTGCTTGCTTCTGGGGGACGGGATCGAATTATCCATCTTTATGATGTTAAAAGGTTTTGATTGAATATTTAATGTCTCTTTTTCTAGTTTTGAAATTTATTTGAGCTTCTTCGGTCTGTATGCCGATTGAGTTAATGTCCTTCATGTCAGGAATTTTGAGCTCATTGAAAGTATAGATGACCATTCAGCCGCTGTGACTGCTGTTAAACTTGCTTGTAATGGATGTAAGATTTTGAGTTGCAGTGCTGACAGGTATGTTGCTTTATGCATAAAAATGAGACCTGAAAAAGGAAATATTGATTAGGAAGCTCCTTGAGAAAATGAGGAAATGAGGCAAAATCTATTTAGATTGTAATCTAGATAGTTTAAATTTGTTTCAATGGCATTTGAAATGGCTTTAATTTGTTAAATTACTTTCAGCAAACAAAATGATTATGATTTACATTTAATATTTTTATCTTGCAATTTTTATTTATCAAATGATTACTCACCATGGACGTCCATATAGCTCATTTTAGTTAATGTTGTTTTTCCTTCCCCACAGGTCCCTTGTGTTCCGTGATGTCATTTTAACTGATAACAGATGTAAGGTTTCACGTCGTCACCATCAAATGGCATCTAATGGAACTGTCTATGATATGTCTGTAGATCCAGCGATGGAGTTTGTTGTCACTGTTGGGCAGGCAAGTTAACATCTATTATTTATTGGGGAGTAGTTACCATTATTCCATTGGCGGATTCAAGGGATGCCTCAAATGATTTTTGAGCAACCAGCCGCATAAATCCATAATATGATAAACACATTAAAATTTAACCTTTAGTTGACTGTCTGTTTGACATAATTTGCAGATGCCTCATGTTTGAAATCCCAATTCTTTAATTGATTATGTGGTTACGTTTTACTCATAGGATAAGAAGATAAACATATTTGATATTGTCAGTGGCAAGCTTATTAGATCATTCAAGCAAAACAAAGACTTTGGTGATCCAATAAAGGTGAGTTATGAGTGAATAATCGGTAGGATGTGACCATCAATGTATTCTGCTGCTGACGCTTAAATATATTTGTCAGGTTACAATGGACCCTAGCGGCAGCTACATCATATGTTCATTTTCAAACAAGTCATTATGCGCGTATGATATTATAAGGGGAGAGATGATTGCCTAAGCTGTAGGACATGGAGAAGTTGTGACCGGTGTCATTTTTTTACCAGATTGCAAGCATATAGTTTCTGTGAGTTTCTCTTACGCTTAATTATCTTTGTTGACATTATATATATCATGTTTGTGACTGAATCTGAATAAATTCTAGGCAAATTATATTTTTGTTCGTTCACTTAATTCTTTTCAATTTTATGATGCACTCAGGTAGGTGGTGATGGTTGTATTTTTGTGTGGAAACTTCCTTCTCGCTTGGCTTCCAGGATGTTACAGAAAGTGAAGGAAAATTCTCTTTCATTGTCTCCAAGCACCCTAGACATGCCAGTGGCTTTTAATCAAGCCATAATTTGTGGAGAGGGAGACAAGCTATGCATAACTGATTCCAAAGTTTCATTGCCAGCCGAGAGATCCAGCCAACTTAAACAAAGGGCGAATTATCATGGATGGGATTCCCAAGAGACCTATGTATTTAAATTAAGCATTTCTAGACTTCCAAAATGGGCGCAAGACAAAGTAACAAGCTCTGATTTTGTCCAGAGAAATTTTGAGTTCACTTCACCTCAGGTATTCTTGATGGTAGACTCTGACATGTTGATTTGCCTTCATACTTCTAAGATGAAAAAGTAAAGAAAAGTAAAAGGAAAAAAGTGGTTTCCATGACCTCTCTTTTATAGGATTAATAACATTCTCCCGACTTCGTTTCTGATTTGTCCTCATACTCAACGAAACTAATAAGATTTTTGTAGTAATGGAAACTTCCGTCAGGATTTAGGGATAATTTGAATAACGGGTGCCTATGTGGTTTGTGTTCTGGAAATTTTCAATCAACGCTTACCACAAAAATGCCCATGGTAGTACTTTGCATTCTGTAACCATGTCGACTGGCACACCAGTGATTTTCCTAGTTTCAGTTAGTTCTTTTCAGCCATATTACTTTCATTTTCCACTGGACTTAATATAAACTGATCATCATCCTCTAAGTAGTTGGAAGAATTTCCCCATGTGTTGTACCAAAATTTAGTAATTTTCCACTGCTGAATTGATTTTGTGTATTGATTATGGTTTTTCTTTCTTGATGACGCCACCAAGCAAAAGCACGTACGACCAAAACTTTCGTCACCTTTGATTAGCAACGGTGGGGGTTATGATTCATTGTGCCATGAACATCAAACTCCATCTGGTCATCGTTCAGGAAGCAGCAACTCTTGCCTCAGTAGCCTATGCAGAAGCTCTTCTGATGTCACCAAAACCCAGAGTTCAGCATCACCAGATGAACTTGTCGGGTGAGCTTTAAATAATTTCATCACTTTTGCTTTGCGTATTTTAGGCTGGTACTCGCACTTTCTATCCTAATGTCTCATGATCCTTTATTCATCACTTCAGCAGCTCCGCCACAGAAGATCAATGGTTCACTGTCTACAATGTACGTCTAGATCTACTGAATTCCCCAGAGGTTCAAAATCTGAAAGACATAAAAATGCCAGTGTCATCGCCAAAGCTCGGTAAACCCAATTTTTGTCTTGAAATCAAAATTCTTTTTAATGCTCTACTTAATGGCATCATAGTTGAAGAAACTGATTACAACTTCCGGAGGCCGGTTTATTGTAACTCATTTCGTGGAAAGATTCCAACGAAATTCAGGATGAAACTGAATCTATCAAACAACAATGCTTATATGGGACTCGATACTATTAAAGTTCAATGTCAAGAAGGAAATTTAATGGATCCAGATATTATGAAGGGACAAATTTACTAAGCTAATTTAGTAATCTTAGACTAAGATAAGCTATTACCAACCTTTCTGGTATATCTTTTGCAGTGCAAGGCCTAGCTGAGATGCCAACTGAGGGTGAACATTCTTTAGGTCATAGGGGCCATTTCATGGATGACGGTAAGACTGCCACCTCAGAACATACTTTTCTTAGTAGTTTTGCTTTTCTGAGCAAGAATCACAATAGTCTTCTTGGCACGGAGCGTACAAAAGTTTGCCACGACGGAGTTAATAATTTGATAGAGCAATTTTATTCTGATGAAACAGAGCAAAGCGCTATGGATGTTACTGGCATGAAGTCTGAGGACGGTGATCTGTTCAAGGAGCACTTTGGCAACCTGTCTGCAAGACTCAAGGTTAGTTTTCATGCATACTATATTTTTAATTAACTTCAAGTCTCAAAAGGGTTTTCTTTCAGAATTTTGAGGGAAGGGAAATATTCCAATTTTTATTTTATTTTATTTTTTGTTTTTTCTCTTAGCAAATCAAAGAAATAATGGAAAATTTTTTTCTCTTTTTCACTTTTTTTCCTCTTTCCTACCAAATATAGTGTAAAAAAATATGTTTAAAATTAGCAAAAGTACTTGACAAACGACATGGATCATTTCTTTGACTCCAAATCTTTGACTATTTTATTAGTACCATCTGTTTACAGGCAGAGAAAAGGCAATCATCTGCTAGGAGAAGATACTCTTCACAATATTTTGTACGGCGGGATAATTTTGTGGGCTGTAAAAGACTTTTTAGCACGTCCATGCAAAAGATGGATGTGTTTAACGAAGAGAAAGAATCTGCAACCACTGTCACATTGGAGGATCCTGTGTTCCACCAACAGCAACTGATGGACTCTATTCGCCAGGTTCGTTAATCACTGCTTGTGCCGTGCACGGATGACATTCTTTGTATCTTTCGTTTGTTGTTAATACACTGAAAGATTAGTTCTAGTAAAGTGAAGACACAAATGAAGGTTCATTGAGTCGAAATGTAGGGATTTCGGACTACTGAAACCCTTTATCTAGATTTTGGAATTCGTATATGTACCTCATATTTTGTGTTTTTATCCATTTCAGTTTTGTAAATATAAACACAGTCAAAATCCTAAACAGGTTGTGCCAGTCATATTAGAATACGTGTATCCTGTTATTATACTGTTTTTGAGTTTATTAAATGTATCTTATTCATGTTTTCATACCATTACTAAAATTGCAAACCCTACGTCTATCTTGTTTCACGTTTCTTTAGTATTGTTAAATTCATATACAAGTTAACATTTGGAGCCATCTCACAGGACCTAAACTCAACAAAATGCTCGATTACCCGAAGTTGTGGTCTTTCTCACGATGAAAAGGATGAAGAGGATTCATCAACCATTGAAGAGCCCGAGGCTCCGAGGCAACATATTCATGAAGAAAGTGAAGTAATACAGGACAAAATCACTGCATGTAGAGAAGCATTACTGAGCCTGGACATTGCTGCCGAGAAAGTTTTCCAATTATTTGCGAAAGTAGGAACAGAATATTCCATGGAAGAGGCTCCAAGTGGATCTGGAGCTCAGTTTTATGATGAAGCAACTGAGCTACTTCCAAAAATTGCCGAAAAAATCAACGCAGTAGTAGCCAAAATGGCACAAAATAACACTACCAGCAACGTTGGTTCATCCAGAAGTATAGTTGAGGGCTCAACATTTGAACCTTTGTTAGGAACACTTGCTGAAAGCCTATCGCAAAGAGTAGTTGAAATACTAAAGCAGAATCTCGACTCTGTTTAACTCGTTTAAGTGTATGACAAGCATGTATAAACACCTTTTTTTTTTTTTTTTAATAAATTATCCATGCAATTTTCTTGTTTCAAACAATACGATTAGGGATATTTCTGCACTTTAATTGATTTAATTTATTTAAAATTTTATTTTCATAGTATTTTTTTTTCACAAAGATTAAACTTTGAGCCTTGACCCATGTTGATGGCTGTTTAAAATGGGTTAAAACCAAAAAAAATTGGCCCAATTTTTGGCCACTGAGCCCTAAAAGTTTTCATGAAATAAGTTAAATAGGTAAGGCAGAATTAAATTTTGAATATAATACGATTATATAATTAAAATATAGCATAAAAAAATAAATACAGTAAAATTATATGAACATATTAAAATTTTATTATATAAGTTAAACATGTAAAAATATGTAAATATACAAATTATCCCATCTAATTTGCAGCACTGAAATCAACAGCTGGGTTCCATAGCTTGAAAGAAAATTTTTGCAGAAAGTGGGGAAAAAATTATTTGATCTTTCTTGCAAGCATGGGCACATCCTTTCCAAGCATAATTCATTTGCCTCTCTCTCAACTTCTAATATTGAAAAGAAAAAGGAAATGGGTGAGAACAAGCAAAGGCCCTCCTTTCTTTGCCTTTTCCCCATATCTTTGATCTTTTCCACCTTTGGAAAACATTTTCTACTGATGATTTTCATGCAGTAATAATAATAATATATATAAAACAACAACAATGGAGCTGGAACGAAACATTCCCGTAATGTTTAATCTGATTATAAAAATATAATAGGTATAAAATTATAAAAATATGATATAATATAAATAAATTTTAAAAATTTTAAAAATATAAATTATTAATATATTAAAATTAATATAAATAAAAAATATGAATTATTATATCTAAAAAATTCTTTATTTTATTGTAAATTTCACAGCAAATCAGTCAGTCAGTAGCAAAGATCTGTTTGAAATGTATATTCTGTAAAATCCATAAGAAGCTTTGCCTAGAAATTATAATCCTATATCTAGACTCATTGAATGCGTCTTGCTTTATTAACATTGCCAAACTCACCATTCTTTCTTCGGATTCCTTCACTCTACATGTACAATCACACAACGGATAATTTTTTTTAAAGCTATAATGGGTAGCCATATTTATTTCCACGTGGAATTTCGATGGCTTTGGACTTACTTTTCTTGATTCATCTAGTTCATCTGTAACCTGACTGCTAAAACATTACACTAATCATTTCCAATTCAAGCTCTACCAAGAGGCCTTTAGGTACTAGACAGCAAATCTTAAACTAAAGTAAAAGTTAAAAAAAAAAATATTTGAACTAATAATTATTAAATTAAATTTTTTATTATTAAAAAAATTATTTTTACTATTTTATCATTAAAAAAATTATAAAAAAATAAATTTTTGATTTATAAATCACAGTCTAACGTGATTTTTTTTATTCTACTAAAAAGATATCTTATTATTATTATTTACAAAACTTGAATTCCACTTTTGATTAAAAGCTTTTTTTTTGCTAGAATTCAAAAAAACTTGATCAAAAGGGAATATCAGGAGGATAGCTGTTAGCTAGGTATAAGGTACCTTTTCCATTGACGGAGGAAAAAAGGTAAATTCGAGTATAGTATGTAACCAAGAAAATAGGCAGTTGGGTTGCATCCTTTTTAATTGTCACACACATGCACCGATCACCTTTTTCTTTTTTCTTTTTCCCCTATATGATTAAGATAAAACAATCATGATTTCTATATATGATTTCAAAATGAAATACTTTAAATACTTAAACTCATTACAATGGGGAATAAAATGTGAAAAGGGGTTTATAGGACAGGCATGTTGGGGTCCAAATTGGAGGCTTTTTTTTTTCCCCCAATTTAAAGTGGGACTATGACTATCATTCATTGATCTACACATTGTTTTGTATTTTTATTTAATTGGGAAAATAAAAAAGCCTTTGATTTGTATGTGCTTTATACATATTTGTGGGGCAATTGGCTCAATTAGATTGTCCTTTTGCCACACATTATTCTTTGGTGATGATGAAGCTTATTACCTTTTTCTTTCTTTTTATCTAAGGCCAGACTTGTATTTTTATCTGGATTTTTCTTTACAGCTTATTTTCCCAGAAAAATAAAAAGAAAAAGAAAATGATCCAAACAGAAGTGTATAAGTCAGTAGGAGAATATATATATATATATATATCAACTTTTTACCTGTGTATATGGTTTCTGTAATTATGAACAATAATGCTCTTAGGCTTAAGACAACATAATTTCATATAATAATGGCTTTGGCGAAATTTGTGGAATCCATTGGTGCGCATGTTTATCTTTTGCATTATCCAATCGTTTTTTTTCCCCCCACTGTTTTCCAAATCAATTTATCTTCATGATTTTAGCAGGAAAGTTGAGCTTTACAGCTTCTAAAAGGTGTCAACTATGCTGCATTTTTTACAAGTAAATTAACTAGAGTCCCTGCCTGGTTCTATATATGAAATTATTGCAGTGTAATTTGAATCATCCCATTAATTTAGGGACTTGGCATTGACTGATTAAAATCTGTTCCCCATTTATATCAGAATCATTAGCGGGTGGATAAAGGGATTATTATGAATTAATTATGCTAAAGAGAGATGGATGCATAATAGCATGAACATAAATCATGACATTTTCCATTAAGGTCACATTATTTGCCCTACCATGTTGTCCGATCGACATCATGTTATCATTGTAACATTGGGTTTAATTCTTTCTTTTACATCTTACCCTGTTGGGGTTTAAATGCTGAGAGACCGAGTTTCCATGGTTCTTTTTCATTGAAAAAATAACAAAAAAATAGATAAATAAAAGAAATGAAAGAAAGCTCATTCTCACTGCATAAAGCAATTCAAAGAGACAAAACTACTGGTCTGACTTCCGAATCTTCAGTTCTTCACTAAAGAGCAGAAAACAAACTTTAAAAATATTTGCCTTCGAATGGATCAAATCCGAAAATCTTATATTCCTAAACTTTGCATGCCTGAACAGTAGTGATAAGCTCCTTTCCATGTCCTCAGTGGGGAAATTTTGGTACAAGAAAAAAAATTTTTTTTTCTCACATGCGAACCTCTCCAATATGACTTTGGCGTCCGAGTACAAAGACAGAAGAGCTTGCAGCTTAATACCGGCATTGTGTTCCCAGTTTACTTGGCCAACTCCAAGTTCAGTAGCTCTCACCCTGAAATGGGTATATTTTACTCCTGCAAGTTGCATCAGGTGTACGCATATAAGGTGAAACCCAATTTCAAATATTCTCATGCTTTGAGTTCCACTTTAGAACAAATTTCACATAAAAACTATAAACCCTAATAGTTAGTCTAAACAAAAGCTTAGGGTCTGAGCGAATCAAATAACCCGTCAATTATTCGAGCTCAAATCAATGAGCACTTGAATTTGATTCATTATTTAAGTTCAAATCAATGAATACTTAAAGTTTAGATAAAATAAAAAAAAGTGTTACTTCATCCATATATACATATATATATATATAAAGTTATCAGGCATATACTTGCAAACTTAATCAAATAATGCCTTAGGTATCCTAAAGTCCACAAAATATATTATTATGTAAATATTGAAGGAGTGCAAATTAATCAAAGAAAGGACATTTAGTGAGAATAATATCAACAAAAAGTGGCTGTGAATGACAAAAACAAGCCATGGACAAACAAATATGCCACGAAATAAAAATGATTGAT
>JAQSVH010000014.1:11560914-11579809 GCA_029448705.1 Adansonia digitata
AAAAGGTCCAATCGTAGTTTTAAATTCTGATAATATTAATGCCTATTTTGAAAATAAAAGCCCTATTGGATTTTTTGCTTCTTGCGACTCAGCCTTTTACTTGAAAAAATTATTATTTTTTTCTTTGAATGATCTTTATATAAAACATTCTTACTTGATAATTTATTTAAAATGTATAGAAATATTATTTTTACCCTAAATATAAAATTTTAAATAAATTATGAATTAAAAATATTTTATATCAAGATCATTCAAATGAAAAAAAAATTAATTTTTTCATGTGAAGGGGAAAGTTCAAGGGAAGAAAAAAATTTTAATTACGATTTAATTTTCAAAATAAGCTTTAATATTATTAGGATTTAAAACTGTGACTAGGCTTTTTTTTTGGCCAAAATAGATTATTAAGATTTAATTCTCAAAATAAATCATTATTTGAATACAAATCAAAATTGATTAGTGTATTTAAAGATATAAATTTTCATATTATATTTTAATCTTTTTAAAAATTTAAAAATTTTACATATTAAACTCGATTAATTTAAATTTAAAAAATAAAAATAAAAATAAAAAATATAATATAATATATTTATGTAATATATTATATATTACAAATAAAATATATAAATATATATAAAAAAGGGGAATTTGCCTCGTGTGGGGGCAAGTTCCCAGCATTGTAGTTGGGAACTCGCCTCCTCATGGGGGGAGTTACAGCCTATAATTGAAAACTCATCCTTTCAAAGAGGTGCGTTTTCAACCCGTACAAAAAATTAACATATTTTAAAAATTAATTTTACAATAATTTCATTTTATAATTAAAAATATTAAAAATATTATAATAAAAAAAAGCCCCAAAAAGAAACTCAAAACAGGAAAAAGGAAAAGCAAAAAACACAACAAAAATAGGAAAAAAGAAAGATGGAAAGCGATATGAGAGGGGAAAAAAAGAGAGAGAGAAAAACAGGTCACCCTTCCTCCTCTTCTTCTCTACTGATGGCGTGGTTTGCTTTTGCTTTTTTCTCTCGACAGGAATCTTTGAAAATCCAAAGCATCCCCTCTCAAACACACAAACATATATATATATATATATATATGGAAATAAAATTAATTTATAGCAAGTAAAAGGGTTTGTAATTTAGGGCAACCTAGTCCCCAAAATCCCAATTTTTATTAGCAATTTTGGCTGATAAAACCCCCCTTTATATTTGCTGAAATTTGCTTGGTACTAAAAATGAGCTAAACTTTAAAATCTAAATCCAATTGGAATGATAATGCCAATTTCAGAACCAAACATTGGGATTAACTTTAAAATGCTAATTAACCATGCTTATAAGAATAAGATTTTTTTTTACAATTTGACCAGAAAAAAGACCGAACGAATGTAAATTCATGTTACTTAATTTTGTTTTGTACTTCTGCTCTGGGATTAAGACAAGCCAAGTTGGTTTAAAGCAGTCATTGGTCAAGCGGTTGCCCCTAGAGAAACTAGTTAACGTCGGTGAGCAACAGAAGCAAAGTCAAATACAGCTCAGACGGAAAAGCCAAAGGGAGAAAGAAAGAAAGGAAAAGTAAAGATAAAAGAGAGAGAGAGAGAGAGAGAGAGAGAGAGAGCAGAGCAAAGCATAACAAAGGAAAGGGAGGGAAAGACTCTTTCCTTCGGTCGGATAAGTTAAATTAGGAAAAAAAAAAAATCAAAGGAACACTGAAGGGTGAAGTGAGTTGCAGTAGTATTGTCGTGGCCGTGGGTCAGTCTAAAATCTACGCCCAGATTTTTTTTTTATTTTACTATTTTTTATTTAATTTTTGCCGTCGCTCCCATCATTCTCTTTCTATTCTCTTTTCCCTTCTCTTACTGTCCGTTGGAACCAAACAGTTTTCAGTCGCTCAATCCAAAAAAAAAAAAACTATCACTCTTTGTCTCACATTTTCTTTTTTTTTTGTTTGTGTGTCCTGAAAGGCTGAAGCTGATAATATGAGCAGAGTGCTCATTTCATACTACTACCGGTTATGAATCCCAACGTGGAGCTACCACCACCTCCTCCAGCATTAGCACCGCCACCACAACCGCCGCAGCCCCACCGTCCTTCTACTTCCTGTGACCGCCACCCTCAAGAACATTTTACTAGCTTTTGCCCCTCATGCCTCTGCGAACGTCTTGCTGTTCTCGAGTCTTCTACTTCATCTGCTGCTGCTTCTTCTTCTTCTCGGAAACCTCCAATTGCTGCCACGACTTCCACCGCCACCGCTGCACTTAAAGCCATTTTCAAGCCTTCCGGAGGGGGAGGTAACCGACCCGGCTTTTTCCCCGAGCTACGGCGGACAAAATCCTTTTCAGCCTCGAGAAACGAGGGTTTCTCAGGGGTTTTTGAGCCTCAGAGGAAATCTTGTGACGTTAGGGTTCGAAATACGCTTTGGTCACTCTTTCATCAAGACGCCGAGAGGAACACACATAAAGTAGAAGCCCCTGGGAACAGAAGGTCTTCTGAAATTGTTGAAGTTGAAGCTCCAAATTTAGGTTCTTCTTCAAGTGTTGTTCAAGGTCCTGTTTTTGAAAGCAAAGAAGAAGACCAAACTGAGAGTGAAACCGATCACGCTGACGACATAGAGATCGTAGAAGAACAGCAACCCAATGTGGCTGTTGCTACTGTGAATTTAATCGAAGAGAAAGTTGAAGAAATTGTGGAAGAATACGAAAAGGAACTGTGTCAAGAAGAGAAGCTGAAGCCCATGAAGGATCATATAGATCTTGATTCACATACAAAGAAGGCTTCTGGAAGAGATTTTAAGGAGATTGCCGGGAGTTTCTGGTCGGCTGCTTCAGTTTTCAGCAAGAAATTGCAGAAATGGAGGCAGAAACAGAAGCTTAAAAAGAGAAGAAATGGAGGTGGGTCAGCGAGATTGCCAGTGGAGAAGCCGATTGGGAGACAATACAGAGAAACCCAGTCTGAAATTGCGGATTATGGGTTCGGGAGAAGGTCTTGTGACACGGATCCAAGGTTTTCTCTTGATATAGCCAGGATGTCGTTTGAGGCAGCAAGGATGTCGTGTGATGATCCAAGATATTCTTTTGATGAACCAAGAGCTTCCTGGGATGGATATTTGATTGGGAGAACATTTCCAAGAATGCCCACAATGGTTTCTGTTGTGGAAGATGCTCCCGTTCATCATGTTAATAGGTCTGATACTCAAATTCCTGTGGAGGATCCGCCTGCTATGATTTCTATTAATGAGGATGAATCTCTTCCTGGAGGGTCAGCTCAGACAAGGGATTATTATTCTGATTCTTCTTCTAGGAGAAGAAAGAGTCTGGACAGGTCCAGTTCTATTAGGAAGACTGTTGCAGCTGTAGTGGCTGAGATCGATGAAATGAAGTCGGTTTCTAATGCAAAGGTTTCTCCTGCAACTGTTGATTACTGCCATGGACCCAAACTTGTTGTGCCGGATGGGGATTCTAACTCGAATTCTTTGAGGGATGATTGTTCTGAAACTTTTGAGATTGGTTTTAGAGACAATGCATCTGTGATTGGGAACGGGGAACGGAAGGGGTCGTCTAAGAAATCTCGGAGGTGGAGTAAAGCTTGGAACATTTTGGGGTTTATTCACAGGAGGAGTGTTAACAAAGATGAGGATGAAGATCGGTATAGTAGAGCCAATGATGTAGTGGAGAGGTCGTATTCAGAATCTTGGCCAGAGTTGAGAGGGGAACGGAATGGAGATGTGAGAGGGGGTTTTAATCCAAAGGTTTTGAGGAGCAATAGCAGTGTAAGCTGGAGGAGTTCGAGCAGCTTTGGTGGATCATTTGGTGGTGCAAGGAAGAGCTGTGCTGTTGAGTCAAATGGGCACACTAAGAAGAAGAGAGATGAGTTTACATTGGAAAGGAATAGGAGTGCAAGATATTCACCAAATAACGTTGATAATGGACTGTTAAGGTTCTACTTGACGCCGATGAGGGGCAGCCGGAGAGGAGGGTCAGGCAAAAGCAAGGCAAGCCATGCACATTCTATTGCAAGGAGCTTACTGAGGTTGTACTGAATTTGATATTCATAAGTTGTTTCTTTGGTTTAATTTTGTTAATTTTGCTGCATTTGTTGTTTAATAACCACACATATGCCTATCTATTCTTGCTGGTTGGTTGGATGAAAAGAAGAAGGAAAAAAAAAGCACCCTCAAATTGTTGCCTTTCTTTCTTGTGAGTGGCATGGCATGCTTCTTCCACAATTCCAATAACAAAATTTTCTGTATTTCTTGTTTCTTCTAATCACAGTTTTTCAAATGTTTGAGTCTTTCCATTTTTCTCTTTTACTGAAAAGGCTTTGGACATACAGAGAATATATGTGCAGATAAAATAGAATGAGATGTGTTGTTTTGTTTCCCTTTAGATCAGCCTGGTTTCTGTTATTTTCTTTGCCTTACGCAGAGTTGGCTGATAGGTGGTGAGAGGGAAGGCTGCAAATTTTGTCAGAGTATGTTTTACTCATTGGCATTTGGCATGTTATGTACTGTTGTTGGAAGTGGGTGAGGATGTGGGGCTCATGTCATGGCCCCCTTGAAGTTGCTATTTGTCTCGAATCGATCCAATACAGGACAAGAAATTCGACCAACTTATGCCCCCTCCTCATTATCAACTAATTAAACTAATTTCCATGCAAGCTTTGTGATAATGAATTTCATGAGATGGATTGTGCCGAGTAGAGTACTGTGGAGCCTCTGAATAAGAAACTGCTCGATCGATTGGGGTAATTGTTACTGCAAATTGATGTGGTTCAACTTCTTTGATTGACATGATGTCATGGTTTTTGAAATTATTTTTATCTTCTATAATAAACCTTCACTTTTTATTTTTGAGTGTTTCTTTGCCTTCTTGGAGTTTGGGGCTTCTGCTGGTGCATACTTCGCAGCCCTCCAGCTTTCTTTTCAAACTGCAAATGTTGGTTTTCTATATTCAGAAACAAAATATAAAAAAAGAGGAGAAATAACCAAAAATAATCTCATCCTGGGTAGGATCCAGCTGGAAGTAATCAGATGATCTAATATTCCACAAGCCACAAAATTTTCAAGCTTAATTAGTTTTAAGCAACCTTTAAAAATGCAGAGATCTTAGGAGTTTATAAATATTGTGCAGGATGCATTTCAAAGTGGTTAAACTTTAGTTTTAATCGTCATTAAGAAAAGAGAAATTAGTGCATGAATTATCCAATAAATGTTCAAGCAAAAAACAGAATTGAAACAAAGCGTTGATTATTACCCCATTAATGAGATTAACCTTTCCCTCTAACCCAACAACATTTTCAGTCTCCATATCTGTAGATATGTAGAAGCTCCATCATCAAGTTTTTGCCTCTAGAGTCAAAAGTTGACTAAGAAAACATGCCAGCCTGTAGAAAAAAAGAAGCTGAAAACCCTATGGCTTGTCTAAGAAACTCGCAACTAAGCCAAAATAAAGAAGTGGGTTTCAGTTCAATCATTTGTTTGAGATAGTTCAGGATGGTTGAACCTCCAAGATTTGGACTGTGGCCTTCTTTGGAATATCAATACTCGAACTTTCTTTTCCTGTTAGTATTATGAGGTTCTTCAATCCAGTGGAATTTCGTGTCATTTGTTCTATACAAGGGACAAAAAGGAAGTTTTATTTATGTGCAAGAGATTAAAGGAAAGTACTTGGACAATGACATTGGTAACCAGACATAAACCTATCCTACTTTTCACGGTGTTTCGTCTCAAGTTGGGTTTCTTAGGACCGTTTATAATTGGGCCTAGTCTTACCTCTTTAGATTAGGAAACTTTGGGATTAATAAATGGTTTTGAAATTTTGTACTGGGGTCTGTTTCAGTATATAGACATTGGGCTATGGCCGAAACAGTTAAATTCAGTTGCACTTTTCTAAGCTCGATTTGGGCTCAACTGACAATCTCTAAGTCTATCGACCAAACTTCACAGCTTGACGATTGTAAGCCCACCCTGGGTCCATTGTGGCCTATTCGTGTCCATACTTGAAGGTGCCTTGTCAGTAGAGAATGAATTTGCCTTTCCCAAATCTTAAAAACTAGCACACACACACACACACACACACATATATACACATATATGACTAAAATTGGAAATCAAAGAGTAAAAGCTATTTTGAAAGAAAAAAATCCCACATGATTAGTATTGGAAATAAAAATATTTGATGCTTTATATGTTTGAGATACCAGAATTGGAAAAGCAACCTGTAGGGATCATTTTAAAGCGAGAAAATCTTCCAAGGCATGGCTTGAAAATAGGAGCAAAGCAAGATAACAAACATGATATAACCCAAATTGCGCACAAAATCAAATCAAACCGAAAATACATAAACGCACAAGACAATATCTATTTGCAACCAAAAGAAGAAAATAGCTGTCATACACCAGATTGATTGAGAATTAAAATGTAAATAACAATATTTACATTTAAATTAAAAATCCAAAATAACCCGCAAATTCAATAAATAATAATAAACTGAAATCTCTAAAGCAAGTATACAAATTTCAATGAAGGCATGTTGAAGTCCTAGGCTGAATGTATTGTGTCAGTTAGGGCGTCCAGTTACCTTTTTGTATGTATACCACTTTGCAATCCAGAGATACACAATGAAGTTCACCAGGCTGAGGACAGCTAACAGCCAAAAGAAATAGTCAAGATGACCCCTATTCAAGTTATCTGGAATCCATCCGAGCTTGCCGTTTCTAGTGGTTATTTTAGTCACAATGGTAACAAGTAGAGTGCTCAAATAGTTGCCTACTGCAACGGTTGTTAGCGAGAGAGCAGAGCACAAGCTTCTCATAGCATCAGGTGCCTGGTCATAAAAAAATTCTAGTTGTCCAACAAATGTGAAAACTTCAGCACATCCTACTAGAAAATACTCGGGAACTTGCCAAAAAATTGACATGGGAATATACTCGAGATCATAGTAGTTGTTCTCCCTGACAATTCGAAGCCGGACCACCTCCAAGATACCTGCAGTGATCATTGCAAAGATAGAAATGACAAGGCCAATGCCCATTCGTTGAAGCTTGGTGAAGCCTCGCTCGTTGCCTGTATATTTCCTTGCACATGGGACAATGATTCTGTCATATACAGGGGCCCAAAAGATAACACTAAGAGTGTCGAAGAGGGAGAGAGACGCCGAAGGGATCTTGAAGTTCGGGCCCATGTGTTGATCCATTGTGTTGCCTTGCAAAACAAACATGGTGTTCATTTGGCTGTAAACAGTAGCAAAGACAATTCCAGATGCCCATATTGGAAGCAATCTAATAATTGATTTAAGTTCCTCAACTTGAGTTACTGTGCACACTCTCCATGGATTTAATGATCCCTTGACATAGTCATTTTGAGTCTCGACAGCAGCCTTGTCAAAGAACCTATAATTTTAAAATATTAACGACTAGATTAACAATCAAATTTGACACTAAAAGATGAAATAAAAGAAAATCAAATCAAATAAAAAGGAAGGTTGCCTATCTAAACAAAGTATTACAAGCAAGGGTTGAGACACTGCTCATAGAGGACTGTGTTCAGGAATGAAATTTCATACTTTCCAAGCTTAAATAACGTACTTTAACTTATCTGTGTGCTCTAGCTTTCGGCTCCCTTTAATATTGCTTTCCTGGTCATTAATCTCAAAAAGAAGAGATTTATCTGCAGGAACTTTCACATCGATTTTTCTAAAGGATGAGACTATAACCTGTAAAATCCTTGTAAGTGGACTCCCCCCAGGTTTTTGAAGGCGATACATTCGACTACCAGAAAAGAAGAATACAACTGCAACAGCCATAGCAGCAGCCGGGACGCCAAAACCCCAGCCCCAGCCCACATTCATTTGTATCCATACTAGAACAGAAGAAGCAATAAGTGCTCCAATATTGATTGAGAAGTAAAACCAATTGAAAAAAGAGCTCTTCTTTTTCCTCTCGATATCATCAGTTTCATCAAACTGATCAGCACCAAAAGATGAGACGCATGGCTTGATTCCACCAGTACCAAGAGCAATCATGTATAGGGCTACAAAGAAGACTGCAATTTGTCCTTCTGTTGGGTGGCAGACATCTCCATTGCACGATGGCTTAAGTCCAGGGACAGAAGCAGACAATGTTAAGAGTGTCATACCCTTCAAGCAAAGCAGATATTTGTCAAAAAAGGCATTGAGTAAACTCAACCAAAAGAACATCAGCATTCAAAATTATGAGTACCTCATTGCTTAAAAAAAAAAAAAGGGGAAAAGTTCCATGTCGAAGCCAAACTTACAAAGAAATAGATGATTGAGAAACAAGCAATTGTCCAATATCTACCCAAATATGCATCAGCTACAAAGGCTCCGATCAATGGTGTAATATAGCAGGTTCCGGACCAATTCGTAACATTGTTTGATGCAGTTACGTTTCCCTGATTGAGTCGCTGCTCGAGATAGTTGACCAGATTGGTCCCCATTCCATAGTATGCCAACCGTTCACAGCATTCATTTCCTGACGAAATTTTAGAGTTTAACAAATGCAAAGCAAATTAGAAACCACATATGAGTAAAAAGAAGAAAAAGGAGAACAATAATAAATATATTAAAAACAAGGATAAAACCAGAAAAATCTATAAACCACACCCAGAATGAAACGGCAGGCTTTCCAATTCCCAGTTTTGCTCTTGTTGGCGGGATTCTTATCGATATCCACAGTCCCATCATTTGTATAGATATCATCTGATCCCATCTTATCTTTGGAGTAACTTTTCTACCCCTTGATGGCTTGCTGTCAATTTGCTTTTAAATGGAAAATATGAACACAGAAAGCAAGCATATCTTGAAGTTAATGAAACAATCACTACAGCAAAAAGATGAAAGCAGAGTAATCATAGCAAAATATCAAGAACTAAAGCATCGTGACAATGAAAGACTGTAATTCTCTGGAATTCTAAAACAGCCATTTATATTCACTTTCCAGCATTCAATCTCCTGTAATTAACAGGGTATAATAATATATAATACCCTTATCATTGAACTTTACCATAAAATATTAGAGCACTTCAATGCTGCCAAGATCCAAACTGATTTCCAACTAATCCCATAAAATCTGGGCATACCAAATTCCTAGACTCATTAGCTTACCGCAACTACTGCCGAGTAGGCGGAGCACATTAATATTTAATAGTAAAAGCAAGGGTATCAAGTTGAATCACAATAAGAAAAAATAGCCCATAAACTACTGCCCAAAGAAATAAAAAATTCACATAAATAAACAACAGAACTGCCAAGCTCTTAATTAAAATGTTACCAAGGCTTAAAATTTCATCAATGTAAAGCATACAATAAATATATTTATGAAGATGGTAAATCTAAAACCTAGAACTGAATATATTTCCTCGCGGTTTCTAGTATTCAAGCCAAAGGATAATCTAGTAAGTGCTAATAATATGAGTTTAAACTCAGATATTAAGAAAGAACCAAAAAAAAAAAATTCTGGAGAAAAAAAGATATTATACAAAATAACCGAAGCCCTAAGAAATCTGAGTGTTGGTATTTCCAGATCAATGGAAAGTTCGATTCAAGAAAAAAAAAAAAAAAACCCATAAATCAGCATGTTTTGACATGCATGCAGAAGCTGGGAAAAAGAAACAGACGCCAGGAAGCAGGGGAGATTTTCGAGAGAAAACAAACCTAAGATTAAAAAAACACAACAAAAGAAAGGAGTCCTAGAATGTGATGAAGAGTGAGAGAGTTGAGACATACATGCCCTTGAAAAAGGAATGCAGTGAAGGAGTTCAAAGGGAGAGAAACAAGGACAAGGGAAGCCCGGTTCCAACTCGTGCAGAAAGGAAGGAAAAAAAAAGTTAGAAATCAAATCTCAGACGATCTATCATCATTTGGCAATCTTTTCAGCGTTCTTATATTGAAAAAAAAAAAAAAAAAACAGAACTTTTCAGATTCTTTGCATTCTAGTCCCAAACTGTTTTGAAATTTGTATTTTGGAAGAATTTGGAGTCATAATTACGTATTTGCTCGCAACTATGCTTGTAGTAGTATTAATTGCCTACTATGATTCTTTCTCTATTAAATCATATTTTTTGAAATCATGGTCAGTATAAAAAATGAATAGGGGACTAAATAGATAATTTACTTATTCCTAAGGGGGTAATAGTCAAAACCATAAATACTAATTAGGTGGCATTTCCCATAATTGGATTCCAAAGACTGAACATTCCAATATTGGTTGAACTCTGTATCTGGACATTTTAATAGTTCTGATACTCTTTACTGCTAAAAATGGAAAATCTTTTCATGTATGACATTTTCAAAGAGAAGTAAACTAGTGAATGTATCTAAGATAAGACATTCATAAAGAATCTGTTTTGACAGTTCAAAATTTTGATTTTGTACGTGATCTTCTTTTTATCCTTGGAAAACAATTCTTTACCTTTTATAGCTCAAATGGAGCCTATGAAATCTGTACTTAATGAATTATTGAATTTGGACTTGAGAATAGTTGGCATTTGGCTGTAAACCTGAGCGTTTTCATTCAATCGACACAATTAAATTCGTTTTCTTTAATTGGAGCTGATCATGCGACAGCTTAATGCCCGGTATCTTTTATAAGAGAAGTGAAAGGTAGGTCACTTCATGCTTGCATTAATTCTTAACAGAAAGGGGACCGTGCTATAGGGATAAAGAAAAAGAATCTTAAATAATTTAAATTTTTAATTAAATAGCATCTTTAAAAAGTGATTCTGTAAATTAAAATTAGATTATAAGTTTGAGTTTCATTCAAATTAATATTTTATCTGTGCTCGTGTTAATTTAATCTTCATAGTAAGATTATGTTGCTTTGCGTAGACGGCTATTGATGGAAAACTCATTGGAAAGTATAATCTCGTAGTTGACTTCAGCATAAGACATTAGAATAAAGTTGGCTTAATGGTTCATATTTTGTGGGGATTGGTTTTATATTGCTTTATATCTCTTGTTTATCGTTTTCAGTTCACACAATTGACAATTGCTTTACATGAATAGCTACGACTGTATTATTATAAAAAATGAAGTTAGATAGGCCAAGGGACAGCCCCCCAAGCTTGGATTTTTAGGGTAATCTCATTGTCATGCGCATGTTTTTTTTCAAACCCTAATTATAACGGTTGCCGCAGATAGTACTGATCCATTGCTTGACACATTGACCCCATTTCTTTTCTTTTCTTTTCTTTTTTTTAATTTTTAAGTTGCTTTGCCCTTGGCCTGATATTTGATTCTTGACAAGGATTTATGCAATAAAATCAGAAGGTGCACTTCTGCTTTACCAAAACTTGATGCGCTAATGCTTGCATCAACTCCACGCTATCAAACACAAAACTATGATCAAAACCAATTCAACTCTTACTTGGGTTTCTAAAATTTCGTCAATACATGATAAACTTAGAAAATTGGGTTCTATCATAGATTTGGGCTTTTCCTAAAACAGAATATACGTGACCTGTGTTAGGCTCAAAGGGACCAAAGCCCAAGTAAGAAGCTTGAAAAAATTCTCGGTATCCCATACCTTTGTTTTAAGAAGCTTGACTTGATTGGGTGGCTTTAGCTCAAGTGAATCCTCTCCCAAGCAATCTTATATCCCAGGACCCAAGTTATCACTTATAAGCCAGCAGCGCAGTTAAGATTTCATTGCAATAAATGATTCCTCTCCAAAAGCAGCCCCTTGGTTCTTTAATTACAAGGGCCAATATGCTAGATGGACCCCTACCAATAATGGAAGTGGTTTGAACTAGACTGAGTCTAAGCTCATAACCGTTAACTACTTCGTGAGGCATGTTGGGGCAAACAGTTCGATCAGATAGGTCGTGGTGAAACTGGGGATGTAGAAGAATCCTTAAGCTGATGGATCTTGCACACCCTTTACCTGATCATGCCAAGTAGTGCAAACGAAAAAGTTAAGTGGGCAGCATCTAAATCTACGAATTTTATCATTTCAGACTCATGGAAGCACTTGAGAACAAGTAAAGCTAAAGTACCATGGCATTCCCTGGTTTGGTTTCCACTTAAATGTTCCAAAGTTTTCTTTCATTACTTGGCTAGCTATCCCTGACAGACAAAGTACTTTGGACAGAATGAAAGCTTGGGGTCTTCAACTTCAATCTATTACACGCCTGCTGTTCAGGGGGCACAAGAGAATAGGGATCATTTGTTCTTTGCCTGTGCATTTTCCTCACAGATCTGGCTGGATAATTTTAGTTACCTCCGACCTTGTTGGATTTTTGTTAGCTGGGAAGCAGATCTTCAGTGGGCAATTCAAAGTTTTTAAGAGCAAATCACTCAATCATATCCTACAAAGGTTCGCTTTGACTGCTGCAGTATATTATGTATCTGTTGATTGTTGGGAAAGGGACTTCAGGAGATACTCTACAAGAAGTAGATCCTGCTTCTTTCGAATTTTGGAAATAAAATTCCAATCATCCGAAAAAGAAACTTTGAGCCAAATTTTGGACTAGATCTTTTAGCTAGAATAAATATTTTCACGTGGCATACAACCTTCGACTAGGCGTGATTTGAACTCAATTTCCAAACGAGCTTATCTTGATCTGGTAGCTAACCTCCGACTTTAATTGCTATTTTAGCTTTAAATGAGCAATCCCACCCATTTTAACTACTATTACCCTACTGGCTTCGGAAAACAATGGAAGGAGAGAGAGGAAGGCAGAACATGGATAAAAATGTAGTGCAGAGTTTGTTACTTACTCTCGGTTGGTTTAGTCTTTGCTTTCAAACAAGCCATTATACACTCTGTTGGGTTGCCATCTGATGGAGAACATGAAAGCCATTTCTCAACCTTTTGATTAAGATAGCATCCGATTGCCATGATAGCTACCTTGTTACTAGTTGGCCTACGTACTTCACCTACTTTTATGTATACAACTTATGCAAGCAATTTTTTTGGTATTTGGAGCCTAAAATGCACCTACTCTCTTGGGGTAAAACTGTAAAGTTTCTTCCAATTTTATAAACAGCCATTCATCAGAACTAAAAATTCAGAACAAATAGCCGCGCTCAGATACGAATAATTAGCTACATTTTAAGTCATTGAAATCAGCTCATTTACTATGGACCGCACGTTTCAATTCATGGGTGCGACCAAATATCTATGTAGGGTTGTGCAATTGCTTTCAGCTGAAATGCCATAATTAGCAGCGACGTCTTTGATGGTGTTTTGGACCCAACCCAAACCCCAACATATTAATCCTAGAAATTAGAGGCGAAGACAAGGGGCAAAGCAAGGGCCTCGGCCCCCTTTGTCCGCGAACTTCTTTAATTTTTTAAGTACTTTTAAGGTAAAAAATAATAATAAAAAAAAAACTATTTTTGCTGTCTCAAGAATTTATATATTGATTCCAGTCTTCAACATAAAATTCCTGACTTCACCCTTGTTAATGCTAGCAGGTTTTCATTCCGTTGAAACATGTATAAAACGAATTTTATGGTAAACCAGAAAATAGCACCAAAAATCAAACTTTGCCCGTATTTTCTCAGACCATAAATTTCACTTTCGTGGAGCTTAATCTTTGTCTAAAACCTCCAAGGAACATATGACCGCACTTTTTGCTATTTTCTTTGTAATCATATTAGTTGATACGCGTAGAACAGAGGTTTTTCCCTTGCTCTTCACTGTCAGCTTTGAATTGAAATGCTGATGTGCCTTCGATTCACCTTTCTTTTATGCCTTTTTTTCCTTTGGTAAAAACTGATGTTTAAGTGTTACTTTTTAAGCTTCCAGTTCAACCATATTCAATAATTAGGCTACAAAAAGTTACTTTTCCTTGTAAATGATACAAATTTAAAGTTGAATCATCAAGTCTTCAAAATTTTACTCACAGTCAAAAAGAAAAAACTGTACCTACCAAATAATTGACATTTAGAACATACAGATTAATAAATATATGAAGATTCTCAAAGAACTAGAATTATAGTAATCTAGGAGGTAGCCAGAGAGAACAATTAAAAGAACTACGTGGTATATATTTAAGGGCTGATCAACTAGATCAGTTGGTCCATAGAATAATGTTGAGAAAATATATATATTTTTGTAATTTTTAATCTACCTTTTAACTCTTCGATTGCTATATTCTTAACTCGTATAAGAAAAACATTAAAGATCTGAATGTTCTGGAACCTGAAATTTTACGAGAGGAATTTAAAATTATTTTTGAGCTCATTCTGACTTGGCCAAATCTGTCTAGTTCTTCCCATTTCAATCTTTTCGATATGCAATGAATTAAGTAAAAAGTAATCCAAGTAGGACAAAATTTTAAGACATTATCTTGGGAAATCAATGGCTAAAAGGTGGGCCAAAAGGTAAATTACTGACCATAAATTCCAACCAACCAAATTTCTGATCAAGTTTCAAACTAATTGGAAACGCCATTAAGAGGTTTGATAACTTAATTTCCAATTATGATTTGGTCCCTAAAAACAACTTTATGTGAAATGCAAGAAATCATGCATAGAACCGTGTTAATTCTCAATAATTCTCGTTCTAGAGGGTGCATTCATTCACCTAAACCAAGGAAAAACGACATGGCAGCAATTGCTCTATCACCCTTTAAAATGGTGTGGTGGCGAGTCATACATGACTGCAACAAGGCCGAGGGAAGCTAAGTGATCAAAAAAATAAAAAAAGAGGTCGAGAGAGAGAGAGAAGGAGAGAAATGGACTCTTGGATTCAAGTTTTAGTTCTCGTTGCGTTCCTCTTTCCCGTTCTTGTCGAGTCAGCTGTTCGACACTACAAGTTTGATGTAAGTACATTGTGTTTAATTTCCATCAAAATGTGTTTGTTTGGAGCCACTGGACTGAAATATGCAAAGTCTACACTTTTAACCAGCATTATACGTAAATAATATGCGTTATGCGTAAATGTATTAGTGGTTCACTTTCAGTAACTTTCTTTTGTTTTTCTTTTTTTTTTTTTTTTTGTAGTAAATTTTAGAGCAAGCACTGATCATTTTCTACCTGGGAAATTTAGTATCGATACCCACTTTGAACCAAATGAAAAAAAAAACAATAAAAAAAATGTAAAAATTTATGAGCATGTGAAATTACAACCTCAAAACAGTCACCAACCACTACTCATGAAGTGTTGGCGGCATGCGCAGGTGGTAATGACGAATACAACTAGATTATGTTCAAGCAAACCCATTGTCACCGTCAATGGTATGTTCCCAGGGCCAACTTTATACGCCAGGGAGGGCGATACAGTGCTTGTCAAAGTCGTCAACCATGTCAAATACAATGTTTCCATACACTGGTGAGAACCCCAAATATTCACAATTCATAAATATCCCTCAGCTATCGAACACGGAATGGGGACATTTTTCATTCTTTGTTCATTTAAATTGTGCAGGCATGGTATCAGGCAACTTCGAACAGGTTGGGCGGATGGGCCAGCATACATTACACAATGTCCAATCCCGACAGGGCAAAGCTATGTATATAACTTTACTATCACAGGCCAAAGAGGCACACTGCTTTGGCATGCGCATATTCTCTGGCTAAGGTCCACTGTCCATGGCGCCATTGTTATCTTGCCTAAGCCCGGTGTGCCTTATCCATTTCCGAAACCCGACAACGAAGTAGTTGTTGTGTTAGGTGAGCTGAAATTTTAGTTCATTGATTGAATGCTTAATCATCAAACTTGCGCAAGTTGGAGTTAATCTAACTCGATAGTTTACTGCCAGCTGAGTGGTGGAAATCAGACACTGAAGCTGTGATCAATGAAGCACTCAAGTCTGGATTGGCTCCTAATGTATCAGACGCTCACACCATAAATGGCCAACCAGGACCAGTCTCCAGTTGTCCTTCACAGGGTACTTCCTATATCTCCGTCTGTCTAATTGCAAAACTTCGATTGAAACTAAGATCTTTGATATAGAATCTGTTCCAATCATATCCAGGAGGCTTCACATTGCCAGTTGAAAATGGCAAGACCTACATGCTACGCCTCATCAACGCTGCCCTCAATGAAGAGCTTTTCTTCAAGATTGCTGGGCACAAGCTCACTGTTGTGGAAGTTGACGCCGCCTATGTTAAACCGTTCAAAAGTGATACGGTTATAATTGCCCCAGGCCAAACCACCAATGTCCTTGTCTCTGCAGATCAAAATTCTGGCAGATACTTGGTTGCGGTCTCCCCTTTTATGGACGCTCCTATTGCAGTGGACAACCTGACTGCAACAGCAACCTTGCACTACTCAGGCACACTTACCAACACCCCGACGACTCTCACTAGGCCACCACCACAAAATGCCACACCAGTTGCCAACAATTTTATAGACTCTCTTCGTGCCATCAATTCCGAGCAATACCCTGCCTTAGTCCCACAAACTATTGATCACAATCTTTACTTCACCGTTGGACTGGGGATTAACCCCTGTCCTACTTGCAAAGCCGGAAATGGAAGCAGGGCGGTAGCTTCTATTAACAACGTGACATTCGTTATGCCTACAACAGCCATACTTCAAGCACATTTTTTCAATATCAGTGGGGTTTTCACCACTGATTTTCCTGCTAACCCACCACACGTGTTTAATTACACTGGAACTCCACCAAGAAATTTGCAGACAACAAATGGGACAAAGGTTTTCAGGCTGGCTTATAACTCAACAGTACAACTTGTTTTGCAAGATAATGGGATCATAGCCCCTGAGAACCACCCGATCCACTTACATGGATTCAATTTCTTCTCTGTTGGTCGGGGACTTGGAAACTACAATCCAAAGACTGATCCGCAGAACTTTAATCTTGTCGATCCTGTTGAGAGGAACACAATTGGGGTACCATCTGGTGGATGGGTAGCTATCAGGTTCCGTGCAGATAACCCAGGTAAGTTAAAAATGTTCCAATACATTCATAAAGTTTTTTCCCCATGTGTTTTCATCCATGAACTTCTCTCTGAAGTAATTGCTTTATCTGTTTCGAATTTTCAGGGGTTTGGTTCATGCACTGCCATTTGGAAGTCCATACGACATGGGGGCTTAAGATGGCATTCTTGGTGGACAACGGAAAAGGACCTTATCAGTCACTTCTTCCTCCCCCGAGTGATCTTCCAAAATGTTAAACCAGGCGAAATGTCGACGTCAGGAGAAGACACTATGAGAACGAAGATATTTAAATATGCCAAGCGATAAGTTGAGATTGAGAATTTGTTTCTTGGGTAAACTTTAGAATTTACTCAAGCTTGTTCGAATAACATTTGTATAAGCATTGTTATTGTTATTATTATTATTATTTAAATTTCGGAATGAATCACAATTTTACCCAGATTCAAAGCATCTAAAATGAAACAAAAACAAGGTAGCCAATGTTATATAGTAATTAAATAATACATCAAATATATATATATATATATATTGCTAGGTATATCGTATGCCAAGTTTTTAGCAAACGGCCAACATTGGTTTTAAAGACAATTACAAATTATTTATTTATTTGTTAAATAAATAATATTTCCGCATTTATATAAGAAAGTATGAAAAATTAGGATGCATACTTTTTTGAAATTATCATTTTCAAGAGTTTTTGACTTTCTGTAAATAAATATCATTTACTATTCAATTTAATTTAATAGACAATAAGTAAATTGATATATTTCAGGAGTTTTTTTTTTAAGAGAACTATCTTTTATTAAAAGAAAATAAGTTGTCGAAAAACCAAATTTGGTTTACGGTGCGGGAAGAATGGTGGGTTGGTGATGTTTTGACAGCGTTGAAGCTTCCCTTGGCGTGTCCTAGCCATAGCCTTGGCTTTGGGCTGCACCTCATTCTTAAAATGTTCATTTGCATGGCTCACTGGTCGATTGTAAATGCACTGAAGGCCCCTCTAGAAAATAAAAGCGGCAAATGTAACTTTTTTTACCCCAAAAAAAAACTTATATATATTAAAATCTAAAATTTAAATTTATTAAATGTTATTTTATTATATGAATAAACGGGTTTTTTAAGTGTTAGTCAAAAACAGAAATTCTTGGAGTATTTATCTGTTATTGACCTAAATTTTTGGTCCTAATAATTTTTTTAAAATTAATAATAATAATAATAATAATAATATTTTTACACCTTCAAATTATTCGAACATGTCTTCGTTACGAAGTGTTTAGTACATTAGTGCATATCATAATATTATGGCCTTAATTGTTAAATTGGAAGGGACTTTTGATGCTGACCTCCCATCACCTCAATCATTCGGCTTAGACTTTTCAGCTGTCGATTTCTAATTGAGTGGAAAAAAATGACAAAGGACTTTGAACTGATGCTTTTCCTGCATTACTTTTTGTTTTTTTTGTTTTTAAACAAACTGTTGTGTTGGCAACGGTTAATTGAACATAAATTTTAGCCATTGCCATGGATGGTTGAGCTTTGCAGTGAAGAAATAGGCAAAGCCATCCTGACTTCCAATGTAGAATTTGGGACCAATTTTGGCCTGCATTTATCAAAGCCTCTGCTGGGGGACCAATCTACCACGCCCCACAACCCCCACAAATAAACATTTCGACATTTTAAGAACTTCAAAGTTTTAACCCTAATAACAAAATTAGATACTAATTGTAAAATATTAGGCTTAAAACACGAATCTTTGATCTTTATATTTCTTAAACTGTTTCTTTTCTACCATCCAACGTTCTTTACAAGATTAAGGTCTCATAAAATTGTATTTAAATGCTTATATATTCAATTATTTTTATTTCTCATTTGCTGTAGACAAAAAAAATCAAACTATTCTTTTGCATGAAATATTAATTCATCTTCGTTTTATTATAGAAGTTGAATTTTTAATATTACTGGTGCCTTCATAAATGTTGGATTCATCCATTATCATCCCATCCCACTTTGCTCCATCCGTATTTTTAACTTATTTATAT
>JAQSVH010000014.1:11579909-11590599 GCA_029448705.1 Adansonia digitata
TGCCTTCATAAATGTTGGATTCATCCATTATCATCCCATCCCACTTTGCTCCATCCGTATTTTTAACTTATTTATATTTTTTTTTCAAATAATGAAATATACATTACAAGAAAAAATATTTTTGAAATATATCTAACACAAAATAATAAAACATAAAGTATGCATTATAAAAAATATTATCATATAATAATAATATTTTTTTTAAAAAAAATTAAATATTTAAAAATAAAATAATAATTTTAATCTACGGATCTAAGTGGAATAGAGCAAACAAACACTGCAACCATTCCATACTAGCTTTAAGAAAAAAAATCCACTTCGTCTCGCTCTCGTCTCGCTCACTTTTACTATTCAAAAAAACTCACTTTATTTTAATGAATCAATTTAAAATTTATTAAAAAAATTTAAATTTTATTATCCGTGATTAAATCAAATCCCTAAGGGCATTTTCTATCAGATTATTAATTTTAAAACGTAACTTTGGATCAATTTAATCAGTAAGCACGAAATCTTGTTAAAATTCCTTGACAGTGCTCTGCCGACAATTGCTGAATTCCTTTAAAGGTGTTGTCCAATTGCTTTGCGCAGACACCCCACATTGGGCAAGGTAGTGCATGGATAAAAAGCAATAGATATTAAAATTCATTCAAAAAATGTATATATCAAATTTGTACAATAATATTTTAAGAGTTTTGATAATAAATGATTTTAGAATATTTTTTAATATTAATTAATATATTATTTATAGTAATAATGTTGTATTAAATACAATAATCATTAATTTTATTCTTGATATCAAATATATTAAATGAAAATAGTACTGTTTACAATAATTTTTTAAAAATCATAAAATTACCAGTAAGTAAAAATTATACTTTAATAAACAGAAAATTTTCCATAAGAGGAAAGTGCCCTAAATTTACCTAAGCAGTATTATTATTACCAACAGCTCCATATTAAACCCCTTAAGAGGGAATAGGGTCTGTAAGTGTTTTAGAAGTATTCGTTAGCAAAATTTAATTTAATTTATGATTCATTTAGATAAACGATAAAAATTTTATGAACGTATAATTATATAATTTTATCATTAATTTTTTTCAGAGATTTAGTGGCAAAACGACGATGTCGACTTGATGAGAAGGACTCTAACCACAAGTCCATATAACAAATTCGATTGTCCATTTAATCACTTAATATATAATGTTAAAATACCAAAATTGTATTTTATGTTGATATTGAATTAATTAATAAGTTGTTTCAAGTTTTATTGCTTTTGCAATATAGAATAAGGTTGATTTGACATTTTCTTTTTAAAACTCGAATTCAAATACTATCGTGATTGATTTGTAGTTTAGTTGTAAATTAAATTCTAGTATTTGATTTTATACGGCTGGAATAGAGAACCACGGCTTTGGATGAGTGTGTGAAATGAGAGAGACTGCCATCATTTAGGGAGGGGAATCCTTGCAAGCCATCTATTTGGCCAACCTAAGTAATTTACTTTTCAAATTATTAATTAATTTGCACAAAGTTGGGACCTAGCAACGTTGATGTTAACACACACAGAGAAATATATATATATATATATATATATAACAGATAAGTAAAATTTTTTAGATTTTATAAGAGAAATTAATAGAATAGAATGACATATAATATTAAAAAAATTAAAAATATTATGATAAATGACAATTATCTAATATTATTAATGTATAAAAACCGAACTTCATCTTTATTATGATAATTTTTTTTAGTTTATTTTCTTAAAACAGATTAAAAAAATTTAAATTAAGCACAAATATTTCTCTCTACTTTGATATTATATCGAACAAATGAATAAAGCAAACCATTCATTTCTTGTCTTCGTTGAATAAAAAAATAGGGAATATTAGACAAATAAAATACCAAATCACCTAACTTTTGCACCCACCTTTATTTAATATATTAGTTTGCTGATAAAAAATATACATATTTTTGCTTTCTTTATCAAAATTTTTTTCCTTCATAACCTATTACCAGATTTGGGATTTTGTTTATAAGTAAGGACAATCTTAGTATACCTTAGTCTTAATAATAGTCTTTGAGTACAAAGGAGAATCTTCCTTAATTATTGTTATTAGTTCATTACCTAAAGTTAATTATTATCAATTGCTATCATTAATTCGCAGGTAATTTGGAGATTAACATCCCTAGCTGTTACCTTGTAGGGCGTCTCTAAAATTCCTCCAAGCATATTCTTTGGTTCTTTTTTTCCTCCATCTTCTTCTGAAAAGGCTTTTTCTTTTGAACAATGAGGCCTAATAATTCTAATAGATTTTTTGCTATTAAAAATGGTTTCAACATTCACTAAGCCAATAGTTTTATGAATTTATATATACGTCTAACTCAATAGCTTTTGAAAAGCAACAGAAAAAAAAATAATTTATATGTAAAAAAATTATAAATAAAATATGAATTACATATTGAGCCTAGCAATTTTCACATTCTGACTAATTTAAATAAAATTAAACTGAAAGATTAATTATATTTGCAAGTATGGAAACATATTATAAAATCTCAGGGCAGAATCAATTTTACTATTAATAATTTTCTAAAAAGAGTCTTTAGCTTAATCTAAAAGCATTAAATATGAAATCAAAGAAGAATTTAAATCATATATTTGCAGCTGTACTTCAGCTACACCTGAGTCAAACCATTGATTTATGTGGCTTGTTTACATAACCTAACCTTTCTTTCCCCATTAGTTAATTGACTGTCAATTATATATATATATATGATGTTTTATAGTTTATCTATCCAGTCTCGACTCGTACAATAATGGGTGATCAATTTTATTAACACCTTTCTTATGTAAACTGTAAAGAGAACAATATCTGTAATATGCAGCAAAATGATAAAGAGGCCAACAACATAACGTGTAAAAAACATATCAATTCTTGTTTGTATCTAAATAAATGGTAAGAGTACTTTCTTTTGTATTGATTGGATAGATTTAAAATTTTATTTTTGAAATATTTTTGCGTAATTTTTTAACTTTTGCACACCAGATTTTATGCGCATGTCAAAGTTAAAAGAAACAAAAGCCACATCAACCCACTTCAGATTTCGATTAAAAGGAGACAAACATCTCAGGTGGTACTGGTAAATGTCAAACGCCGAGTAGTCAGAAGCCCATTGCATGGTTGGTATCTTTCTGCAGATAAAATGACTATAGAACCCCAACACCCACTTCGGTTCACCAGCCAAAGCCCAAATGGCATTAGTTCATTTTTCTCGCTTCTGATGAGCCGTCACTTTCCATATAATATTTTTCCAGAAGAGCTTTGCTTTGCTTTTGCTGCAGCAGCGCCCACAATCTCCATTTCACCAATCACAGCTCAGCAGCTTTGACACCCTCTCTCTCTCTCTCTCTCTCTCTCTCTCTCTCTCTCGCCATTTCACAGTGCCTTCACTCTCTTAATTCTCTGTTTCAAAGATATATATATATATAAAAGCAAACTCAAAGGAGCTGGCATATTTTTCTATTCATTTCCTTTACGCACTCGCTCTTTGGTCCCTTGCCTTTTGGTTTGCCCTCTAAGGAAGCGAAAAAGCAAAAGATTTCCCCACTTTTTAACACTCCAATTCTCTAGATGATTTGGGTAATTTAGTGTTGATTTGTATATTTATTTAGTTTTTTAATTTGTACTTGTATCTGATTTTTATGGATGTTTAGGTTTTCTCATCGTACACCAAGATCTGTTTTTTTTTTCTAAATTTTCCTTGGGTTTCGGAATGTTCTACTTTTTGAGACTCCTAAAATTACATGATTAACAGACAATTCTCTCCATTTCCCTTTCTCGGTTTTTCTCTCTTTGAACATCTTCATTCAAAGAGGGATAAAAGCAAAGCTCTTTTTTTTTTTTTTTGGTGTGTGTACGGTTAAATAATCTTTGGCAGTTACATAACTAGCAAAAAGAAGTATTGATGAACAGGGGACTTGAAATTCTGTCTCCAGCCTCTTATTTGCAGGCTTCCAATTGGTTGATTCAAGAGAGCAAAGCTATAAAATGGACAGCTGAAGAGAACAAGCGTTTCGAAAATGCTCTGGCTTTATATGATAAAGACACCCCTGACCGATGGTTAAAGGTTGCGGCTATGATTCCTGGAAAAACAGTTGGAGATGTTATCAAACAGTACAGAGAATTGGAAGAGGATGTTTGTGATATAGAGGCAGGGTTGATCCCAATTCCTGGATATATCACTGATTCTTTTACATTGGAGTGGGTTAATGATAGTCAAGGCTTTGATGGATTCCAGCACTACTACACTCCAGGCGGAAAAAGAGGGATAGGGGCTCGACCTTCTGATCAAGAAAGGAAGAAAGGGGTGCCATGGACTGAAGAAGAGCACAGGTAATTGCTTGTCTTGGTTGATTATTTTATATGTTTGACAATTTTTTTACGTCATTTAGTCCTTAGAATATTGAGTTATAGTTGGTTTAACCTGTAAATTTGTAATCGGGGTTAAAGATTGATAATCTGGATATTCGAATGACTGAAAGTCAATGGCTGTAAATGCAAACAATCTGAAAATATGCAAGGATGAATGATTTTTTTTTTTCTGATTGATCCTTGCAGTTTTTTTTTTAATGAATGGTGGCAATGTGGTTGGTGGACACTATGCATCTTTGGTTTTGATGTCTCCTATATTGCTTGTGCAAATTCTGTACATTCAATGGCTTAGGAAGGCTTCTCTAGCAGCAGCTCATGATGTTTTTTTTTTTATGGTTAATGACAGACAATTTCTATTGGGTCTTAAAAAGTATGGTAAAGGGGATTGGAGAAATATTTCGCGCAATTTCGTAACGACTAGAACACCAACTCAGGTGGCAAGTCATGCTCAGAAATACTTCATTAGGCAGCTTACTGGAGGGAAGGATAAGAAGAGGGCCAGCATCCATGATATCACTACAGTTAACATCCCCGATATGCCATCTTCTTTGCTGGATCACGGCAAGCCTTCGTCTCCGAATAATTCTTCTGCTGTCATACAGTCACAGCAGCAACCAAAAGCAGCCGTGGTAACAACTAAAGAGCTGTTTGATTTTGACTTGAAGCAACAAAAAGAAGGCGCAGCCATGGTTTTCAACCAGACGAGTGGTGACAATGCCTTCCTGTCCCCTTTCTCTGGGATTTCTTCAGATGGGTCCAAGCTGGAAGAACAAAATTTGCGAAGGGCAACTCTTCCCAGATCTCAATTCGCATCTTACAGCACTGTTTGCCAGATGCAGTCAATGCAACGTCAGTAAATTCATTGAGAAAAGAGTTTTCTGAAGGTATTATTACTATTATTATTAATGAGATGAAGATCAAGCCTAATAGTAATGTCGGCTAGCTTTGTCCATGCCACATATGTATGATCTTAAAGTTGCAAAAATAGTCCATAGTTATCAATGTAAAGAGAGATCAATTAGGTGGTTCTTGTGATTTATCATTCAAATTCCAGATCGTTGATCAATTAGGTAGTTTTTGTGATTTATCATTTAAATTCTGGATCATTGAGCCAAAAAAGAAGCTTACGCAAATGAAGCTTGGAGCTTTTATTAAATTCTAATCGTGTGTCTGCATTATCTGTTTGTTGTGACCAGCTATTGTTAGATTGATTTGCGTGTGTTTTATAGATATTGACATGTGGGACAGAGTCCTCTTCAAAATGACAGACTGTCCTTATATATAAGGGCTTAAAACTTGATGAAAGACTCCAATAATTCAGATTTCCTTGCTTTAACAATGATGTTCTGATAACTGAAAAAATCAAAGGATCTTCTTTGGTCTTTTAGCCGCACCCACAAGCTTTTTTAACTTGTGAATTGCGGTGAAGCATTTCTTAAGTCTGTTATATAATCCAAATTCAATCCTAAGCAAAGATGAAAAACCGACTTCCCATGCTTTGAACTCTTTCGGGTTGAAAGAGGCTGGAGCTGGAAAGGTGTTGGAGAATATGCTATAAAACTGCTAGGGAATATCCATAAATCTTCAGTGGCTCGAATTATTTTTGTGGTTTAAATGGATGAATATAACCAAAGTGGGAGGTGATGATTTGGACAATATGGCATGTCAACTGTTGCTTATTCCAAGTCATTTTGCATGCTTTTAAAGGACATGGTTTAATGACTGCTTCGTGGATTGCTTTTCTGCAATTTTGGGTTTAATGTTAAGGGAAATGTCCTTAGAATTCAAAACTTAATTCAATCCATTCGTGCACACACCTTTACAAAGTGACATCTATCAAGTTTAAATTTGAATTTCGACATTTGCAATTCCTTTTCTATTTTGTAACTATGATTTTCTTCGTTCAGAAACAAAAAAAAAAACCGTAAATGATACTTTAATTAGTTGACTGATCTTGATAATAGAATCTTGACTAAAGCCCTCCACTAAGAGCCACTAATTTAAGCATCTCATTCTTCACTGCACTTTTTTTTTTTTTGGTCATCTTAGTTCTATTCAGAGGATGATAGTCTCTTTTTTTTTCCTTCTCCTTTTGCAAGTAAGCACTAGAAGATTGATCAAATTAAACCATCTATGTTTTCCTCAGCCTAGGTTGCTTAAAAAATAATTCCACCTTTTCTGAACTGACTGATTGTTTTGTCAAATACTCGCGAATTCTGATTCTTCAAGCCCCTTTTATGTGGTCATTGACGGAATCTTTTAGATTAATGATTGGCAAGTATGCCTAGTCCTTGCTGATGAAACAAAGTGTTTGAAAAGCTTCCTTTATAGGTTATCTGTCTAAATTATGCGCTTTCCTCGAGACCCTCGGCAAATGGGGGCATCTTTCTTCTTCTAATATTGTGGCATTGGAATTTTATTTGATCAGGAAGCGTGCATATGTGACCACCGTCATACTTCTTTGTCTCCATTTTCCATTTGTTCAGGATGGATGGACCTCAAAGATGTTAGGCCAAAAGCTACAATCAATTAATCAGAACAACAAGCAAAAATGAAATTGAACAATAGGTTATTCGTACAAGAGATAATTATTTAACATGAGTTGACACCCAATTTAGCTACATTCATGGATGGCAGAAAGATTAACTAGCTGTAGAGAATTACAAGCACACCAAGCAAATCATCTTTTTTTTTTTTGAAATTTAGGTCAATATTCTCGATAAAATATTCCTCAAAAAATGGTTTGCAAAAAACACTTAAAATTTTTAAGAATCTTCTTCCCAGTTAGTGCATTGAGGAATCCTGATTAGTTACTGTTGTAAGAAAAATAATCACTACGAGACTAGAATTCTAAGTAAAGAAACAAAAGTTCTCGATGTCCTTTATAATTTTGCCTTTTTTTTTCCTTGATGAAAATGACGAACGAAGAACTTTATGCTAGTGCTGAAATTGGGTTATTTGTTTTTCAAGTGTGATAGAAAAATGAACGGCGAAGCAGGAGGTTTTCCATTGATCTGAAATAAGCTTTTTCAGGTTAAAAGAACTTGATTAAACTAAAGCAATCCCATAAAGAAGAAAAGGGTAAGGAAGATTTCTTTTAAGGTTGCTGATAATTGTCCTTTCTTTTGTTGTTTCTTTGCTGATTGTCGCCGTCACTGAATTGCTATTGTTGTTGTTGCTCCAGTAAACCTTCATGAATAGCCCAGTGCCCACCATATTGGTTGGACGATGCACATAATTTTCAGGTCCCACCCACTTAGACAAACAATTGAAGGGCACTTTCTTTTTTCACTTATTAGTGACAAAACTGTCCACTTTCTTTTCTTAAAAAAAAGCATCAATTTTCTGCAAGTTGCATAGGAAAAGCACTTTGCCCACTTTATTCTATAATTTTCAATCCACGCCCTCCCATCCCAATTCTGATTCCTCTCGGTTTCCGAACTTTCATTTTCCTTCAAGTATCACATATATCCAAAGAACGTAATTATATACCAAAGATTATTATAGAAGTTTGATCCTATATATATATATAAACCTTTGAAAATATTAGTTGATCCTTTTCTATCCTACTATATTGGAATCCAGAAATAAGTTTGTAAGAAGAAAATGACAAATCCTTGCTAAGAATCTCCTCTCCCCCTTCCCTTTGTTGCATCATTGTAGGACCAACGGTACCAGAGAATAATCCCTTGTGGCTGCGTTTGATACAAATGATAGATGAGAAAAAAAAACAAGACAGAAAGCGATAATATTTCTTTTAGAAAAATAATTCACCCCAACCAATCAACTAATAGAGAAAAATAGAAAATACTGCTGGCCAAGAACACAAAAAGAAAAAAAGCTGGTTGATACAGATTTCTACTTGTGCATGCCTATGGAACCGTCGCATGTTGCATCAGCTATTACATTTTCATTCCATTTAATTCTGGTGGATTATGGTTCCAATTACAAGTGGCTGTTGGAAACTCTTCAATCTCATACCAGATAAGCCAATGAGCTGTTTGATTTTATTTGATGATGTGAGTGTGTCACTTCCTGTTCCTTGTCATGTTATACTTAGTGACCCTGTCTACTAGTTACCTGTTGAAGCCTCAAATCTCGTTGTTTTCACCATCCTGTCCTTTGCCAACCAGCATCCATCTTCCCCAATACATGTAGCTTAACAGCATAGCTAGTTTTCGTAGCAGATGAATCTGTAGATGCTAGAAACCTACAGTTAGAATCAGTTGAAACACAACAAAATCAATGTAGCAGCGTTGAAGGTTCTTTCTTCGACGACTGATTCTGGAATACCGAACAAAATACACATATATTAGTTATTCACATTTGAACCATCTATAACCTGTCAACTTCAGATGTCTGTTCTAATCCCCCCATTATTGTGACGAACAGATACTCCACGCTTGCCCTAAAAACCCTTTAATGAAGTGGGCAAGAAGTTGAATTTCCGCTCAGGATATCAATGGACTCAATTCCTCTGCGTCAGGCTTTCAGTGGTGAAAGTCGCGAAGACAAATATTTATTTGTCACTTCCTTTTTCAAACGATTAATCACAGCAAATTAGTGTGGAGTTGACTGCCGAACTGCAAATCATGCGTTCCGACTTGTCTGAAATCTTGACGTGACTAATTTTTTTTTAATGAAAACATTAACTTAATCAAAGGTATCAGACTAAAAATCTAGAAGGCTAAAAGCTCACTCCGGTTAGCACATACCGTAGCAGTTTAGCTTGGAGAACATAACGGATTATCTTATTTTTCAGTGCGGGATGGGCTGCTTGTTGGTTAAAAGCCTTCTGGGTTAATTGAAGGACCCAATTGACAATTCAAACTAGGGCCCAAACCATGGAAGATAATATGTTAAATATTTTAAAAGCTCTCTCAGTCGATCTCTTTGTTTCTTACTATATCTATCATAACAATTAGAAATTTCATCAATTTGTCGATATCTACTATTATTCTTTAATAATGAATTTGGCATATGTTATTCCCATTTCAGATTATAATAAAAAATTCTTTTGTTAGTACATGTATTTCTTTATGTTCTTCTCTTAGGATAATGCCTTGGGTTTGGCTTATTTTACATTAATAATTTGTTTTCTTCGTTTTCTATTTCTTTGAATCCAAAGATTATAATAAGAGGCATTTACAGAATTTGTCGAAGTTATCTATAAGTGTATATAACTTTAGAACATGTAATAATTAGATGATATTTCTGTATTTAATTTTAGGCTTTGTAATATTTTAGACTTCATAAATAGTAGGGTTAGACACATACCTCAGAATATATATTCAAAAAATAAAAAAACTTGGCAATCAATATGATAACAACTCTATACCTGAAAGGAAGTACCATATTAGCAATTTCTATCCATTTTTATCGTTGATTAAAGATAGAATCTTTTGGTCATACTTGATTGCGAACATTCGAAACTGGAAAACAAACAGTCTCTGAGGAAGGGTTGAAGTTTCAGTCATCTTTAACTCCACGAAAAGGAATTCATTTAATAAATAAGAGGAAAACGGCAATCTTGTTTTAGTTGACAACAGCGAAATTAGAGTGCACTGTTTTGACTGGCCTGGACTATTCAGTTTTCCTGTGACGCCATCTGGCTCTTTCGGATTTGTTCATGTCCGATTCTTTCCAACTTGGAAACCGCATTCAGCCGGTCTGCCAGACTTTGTTTCGTTGGGGATGGGCCAATCTGTTACTATAAAAAAATAAAAAAAAAACGATAGATGTTGCAAATGTGATCCCAACGTCCAAAACGTGGCCAACCCTCGAACCAAAAGAAACTCAAGAGAACTAGTGAAAGTTGTTGTGACCTGCCCATTAATTGCCTGCATTCAAAGTCAGTGAATGAATCTAGTTATTACAGAGAGAGAGTGTGAGACGGGGCACATGTATCCAGCTTGTCGCCTGATAGAGCATTGCTTTCATTTCATATCAGTCACCAAAATGGAAAACTGGGTTAACAATTTTCAACTTCTCGAGTCATAAGTCATTGAACCTAACACATAACAAGAAATTAAGAAAGGGACGTGGAGAAAGTGCATGTTTATGGCTACCCTTAATGCACCATTTAAAGGAATATTAAAACGATCCCCACAGACATTTGCTCGCTAGTCTAGACAACACGGGGGCTAGTAGAGAAAGTGAAAGGTAAGGTTGATAATTCATAAATTCATATTTTATTTGTATATTTTATTATATCATAATTATAATTAAATTATTTTATTTTTATATAAATTTTAATA